>OMLP01038669.1:0-13443 GCA_900302685.1 Spondyliosoma cantharus | reverse complement strand
TATTAAAAACAGTTCTGAAATATAAAGAGCATATGTATGTGTATATATAATATAGTTCAAATTCAGCTATCACTAAAATAGAATGTTTGGTCAGTAGTTTGGGACTCTCATCCCCCTGCTTTGCAATATGAACAGATATCTGGTGCATGCAGACTGTGTGACTCAATACAACTCTCAATACAATCAGAGAAATGTTTTTATTTTCTGGAAATCAGAAGATTAAATCTCAACAACCATATAGCCTCATATATGTATTTTTTCAACCCAAATCCAATGCCACCACCTGTGAGTCTACAGTTGTGGAGATAAATTAGACCTGCATGTGAGACTACAAGGAAGACAGTGAGCAGTAACCAAGTAACTGTCATATCGTTTTTTTCACAAATATGGGAATGAAAGTCAAAAATATCATTTAAATGCATAGTTTTATATAAAACAGCATCAAATTTTTTCACCGGCCTTTACAAGGGCCCAATTAGATTTCTTTTCATGGGGCCCAAAATCCCTGGTGGCGCCCCTGGTTTTGTTAGATAGTTAACAAACAAACAAACTACAGTAAAGGTAGATAGTTGCCTCTTTAAACATAATTTACCACTCACCTCTTAAAAAAAACCTCCATGGTTTTGCAGTTTTTAGCTGCATCTGCAAAGCTTTTTTTAAGGACCCTCTCCCTCCATTGTTTGCTTGGCATGGTGATTGCTGGGGGTAAATTAATAAAAGTACTGGTAAATATGATGTTGTAGTGAAGCCAGCCACCGGTGTTAGCCTACCTGGCTACCGCCGGTGCTTGACAGCAAGCTAGCAAGCGTTTGTTGACAAAAATGTTACAGGCTGAGGCTACGGTCGGCACGTTAAACACTGGGTCAACGTTGTAGCGATATACTGTATAAGCAACGCGTACTGTGTAAATTTAACGTTAACTTTAGATCGAATTTTTTTTTCGCTAATTTATCACACTGTCTTACCTCAGACCCGCCGACTTTTTCCTCCTCCTCAGACCCAACGTCTCAGTCACGCGGACGTTGGGAGTGCGTTTGATGAAGTCTCCTGGTTAGCCAGTGATAGATTGCTGTCAAACTGTTGTTGTAGCCCGCCCGAGCGGTTCATGCCAGGCTTCAAGTCATAAAAAGACACATTTTTTTTCCGCAAAAGATGCCGGTGTTCAAAGCCGTGTTGACAGGGAAGAGGCAGAGGAGAAAACTGCAAAATCATGTAGGACAGTGCGGGCGGGGCATCAAGGCCACTGTGGCCTTAGGGCAGATATATTTTTCAGGGGCACAATGCCAAATTGCGAGGCCAAATTGCAAGGCCACGAGGGCCCTTGTGAAATTCTTGCGCTGTTTTGTGGCATTTGTATTTGTGTTGTGACTTTTGTATTTGTGTTGTGGCTTTTGTATTTGGCCTGACACCTCTGGGCCACCATAGAGAAGCAAACCCTGAATTTTCTTCAATTACTTGTATTCACTTTATACTGTATGTTCACTTGTCCTACTTGTCTTTGCTCTGTCAATGTTGGTTTTCATCTGTTAATGTTTTTTCTTGCAATTAAAAAAAAAATAAAATAATAAAGAGCAAACACCGCTCTGTGAAGCAGTGTCGGCGTAGTTTCAACGCTCTGGCCTCATGGCTCTGCACAGATCCTTCTCGCCCGGTCTCACGGAGAAGCAGACGTAAACAAAATGGAGATTAGCATGGTGCAACAACTTGCTGTAGTGACAAGTTGCAGTGAGAAAAAAAGCAGAGGGTTAAACAAGTCTTGGTAGGTACAGCCAACACAGTTTTTTTCTATTTCTATTCATTCGAGAAAACTCGAAACTCATTGAAATTTTAGGTTTCTGTCAAAATAGTATGCTAGCTAACGTTTGTCTCAATGGCTAGAATGTTTAACATTGCTTGGCAGCACTGTCTACTGTTGTGGTCCAGCAAAGAAAGTACCATTGTAATCATTCAGATTTTTAACAGTAAATCTCAAACATGTTTGTCTGTGAGCAGCTCAAGTGGCTCAAGACTGGCTCTGTAAAGCCCTCACATTACCAGATAATCTTTGATGAACAGCATGTTTTGAACAGATATGACTTTCGTATCAGACATGGGTGATAATTCTACATGGGCTAATTAATTACAAAGCTGATTAATACATATTAATCGTATTGTTTGCTGGCCTCTCGAGAAAATGACATGAAGTCAGAGAGATCAACTTCAACATTAAACTGAGGTAGGATTAATGACTATTAAGGATCAGAAATCACTGCACTGATTAGGACTGAAATACCACTTAAGCCTACCGCGGCGCATCTTCCAGTGCCGGGATGAGGCCAGCTGTGAATGCACATTGTATTTCCATTTTGCAGGGCACCAGGGACTCCACACAATTTAAAAAGTGTGGACTGTAACACATAAATGCAGAAACAAACACACAGAGCTGGAACACTGTACTCAGCCCACACAGCTGATTACATCTGAAGTGATGATATGAAGAGAAAACCATGTGGATGAATATATAAATTACAAATCTGAGTAATTTCATGAAACAATAGGCAGGAGAGAAGAAGCGCCCCATGTGATAAAGCTTCAATCACCTTCAATTACTCTCCTCAGAAAATAAATATGTTCATGCTGTATGGCAATTATTCAATAAGCATATCACCTACCCCCAATTTACATTAATCAGCCATTTAGTGCATTTTCATGCAAATAAGATGCAAATCATCCTTCATTTTGTATGTTTGAGGCTTCACATAATACTCCTGTTTGGAGGGACTCGGTTTTGTTGTCATTAACTTGTAAAATGTTGTTCTTCTAAGTATCAAGTACACTCATGCACTTTTACTGGAGTATTTACTGCACAAATGATTTGGATCAGGGGAATAAAAAGCAACAACAACAACACAAAACATTATTTTCTCCCTCTGCTATCATCAGAAATTGTACTGTCATCTCTTCAAAAGCAGAAAAACAACTCACCTGTATTTTCCATTTTGATGATGATAACATCACCAATCCCTTTGTGTCATATATATATATATTTTTTGCGCTTAAATTCTCTATTAACATCACATTTTGATCAGCTGTATGAGTCACTTGACCTACACATGACCCGCACAGCTTGAGATTCATCTACAAGTCAGGTTCTCATGCTTTTTTTTTTTTTTCTAAATTTCTGCAGCAAAATAATTTTGCAGATTATCAAGGAATCGTAATCCCATGATAGGGGAATCAAACTAATTACGCTCGCTCTCTTCATATCTCTGTGGTATTTCTTACTCTCGCTGCCGCCAGAAGTGAGGATGCTTCTCGTTGCAGCTTCCTCCCTCTCCCTCTCGCTGTGCTTGCGTGCTGCAGAGTGTAAAGGACGACATTAAGCAATCTGACTGTTGTCAATAAGTCCTCCTGTTTCTCTTTGTCCTCTCCTCTTTGTCTCTCTTTGTCCTTTATTATCCCCACTGCATGTGTGGACCCCTCTCTATTTCAGCGGGAGGCTACTACCAGTGGTGGTTTGATGTTTATTTTCTTGTGTAGATGCCCACACCACTGTTGCTTCATCACATCACGATGTTTTGAGCCAACCTCAAAAGCAGCTTCAGGAACCTCTTATCTCCTTAAGCATCAGTTTTTCACTAATTGAGAGGTCGCTTTGAGATTTTCATCATGTTATTTTACAAAATGTCATGGTTACCAGGCTCATTATACTGTAGATGAAGCATGTTGATGTTATTCTGATGTTGTCAAAGTGTTCCTGTTTTCCATCTCCCTATTATGCGAAGAATGGCTGCAAGGCTGACAGAAAAAAAAGAAACAGCTTCATGGGGAAAAGGTTGGCTTCAGTCACTGAGACGTCAAGTTGAGACGAGAAAAGGGAGAACGCACTAACAACCACCCTGACGACCTGGTTACTGTCGGACATGTTTACATGCTGACGAGTAATCTGGATTCTCCCCTATGTTGTGTCATATCTTTGAAACAAGACAAGGCATATATGTGCGTACGTGCCTTGCAGCTCATCCTTTTGAGAAAATTTGACTGTGCAAACCGCATAATAGTTATGTATTTTGATTTTTTAATTGGATTTATACTCATTCAAGGACTAATACTCAAAGGAGTTTTACATAGTATTAGGTCAAGTAATGGAAAAAAGAACTGAAAGATGAGATGGTTGATTCAGATCACTACACATATCCATGACCCATGTGGCTGGTTTCATCCCCGAGGGCCTAGTCTGGGCTGCAAGCTGCATGGCTATCTGAGCTAACCAGCTAAGGGCAGCTACAGTTTGCAGCAGTTAGCAGTTACTCTGATGATATGCTGCCTCCTGTTTCTTTACAGTATGAAATTGATAGATGGCCAATTCTTACATATCGCACCTAAAATGCTGCATACTGAAGTTTTTTTAGTTTTTTTTTAAATTCACTGAGTGAGAGGACAGGGTCCACTGTTTTTGTTATAATAAAATGTGTATATAATTTACAAATAATCTAATTTCACCTTTTGAAGCAAATTTTATACTGCAAAATTCAGGGACTATTCAAGATGCAAACCTAACATGGTAATTAATGCCAATTCCCAAACCCAATTAACTGAAAATAACGTGAATAGAATGTGAATATACTGTAGGGGTTATTCACCATGTTACACACTTATAGAAACAAACTGGATAAAGATTTTAAAACGATTTTAAAGAGTCTGGCCTGTGAACTACACCTTGTACTGTCATTTGAACATGGTGTTTAAAATTCATAATTCATGCAATGCCACACATGTAAAAAAACATCCAAAATAAAACTAGTGTTCTAGAGATCTATTCTGAGGCCATTTTCTCTTAATCTCTAACCCCTTCACAAGAAACCAGGATCCTTGTTTACGTGACTTTCAGAGAGATTACTGCAAAAAAAAAAAATACAACAATAACCTGGGTATTCTTAAATGAATGCAAATGGGTTTGAATGTGTGCCACTGTGTCCTTTGGTGTCCACAGGTACATCATGAATGTGATTATCTAGGCAATTTGCGGCGACACACCCCGTCGTCCACACGCTGGGGAAGGCTACTGCGAGCCTGACAAAGAATAAAGCGAGTAAAAAACAAAGGATGAGCACAACCTTCAGGTCCTCGTTTGTTTGCATAACATAGCTTCATTTTACCATGCGCCCAAAACCCCACGAGCCTGCAAGCTGAACACAGCGTTTATCATGGAAACAAAGTGTGCATATTATGAAAAATGAGTTTATTTTGTATTGCTTTTAATTGCGGTTTTGGTTGGAACTCGAGGTGCCACACTGGCTTACACACAGGCAACAAGGATGTACAGGAGTTTGTCATATTTTTACAGTCGGATGAAGTTTATTTCATCTCTAAGAAAAAGCAACACAAAACAAATCACAAAGTTCACTAAGAGGTGGATATAAAGCTGTTTTCTTATGAAATTATGCTGCTCCCAACTGTCCAAACTGACGGTTAAACACTCAAATAAGCTGCCACAACATGTTCGGTGTGAACACTTGCCTTCGGCGACTTCGCTGTTGGAAGAGGACAAACAGCCTTGGCCCCGAGTATTTACACATCATCTGTGTGTGTGTGCAGGTGTGAATCTCACTATAACACCTGTGGGGTATATGACAAACTGTGATGCCAGTAGCCCCCTGGAAATCTCTTCTTTTCTTCTCTGTCCTTTAATTCATTGTGCAGCTTGGCAACATATCTGTTGTTAGACACACAGTGACTGGACCAAACAGCTCGGATTGTTTAGGATAAACAGAATAGAATATACCACATAACACCACATAAAGCAACTTCTACTGATCGTTTAGGTTTGAAATTTAACAACGGGACACTTGGATTGACACCATAAATCACCATAAATCAGTAGACAAGGAATGTTAAAAAGCAGGTAACTATGGCAACAATAGGCCAGATATCGTGATATCCAAGTGTTTTTTCTGCTGTTATTTTTATTTAGTCCGCACTGTTTTACTGCCTTCATCTCCTCCCATGTGCATGATGAAGGTATGTACGTGCAGGAAAGTGTGTTCAGTTGTACGTTCGTACAAAAGTGTGCATGCGAGCGGGTTAGTGTGAGGTCAATGTATCTACAGCCCAAGACATGATGGATGGTCAAGCAGGCCTGCCGTTAATATTAGCCCAAGGCTGCCATCACGTGGGGTCAGCTTCACAAATACGCCATCGACTTCCCGAGCAACGTTGTCAAAACGCTGATGGGCAAACACAAAGTGGGAGAGCATCTCCGCTCAGTGACAGGATGAATGTGTCCAACATCTCCATCTCATTGTTTGTTCGCACTAAAACCAACTAACCGTTTCACGTTATTCTAGGCTTTCACAGGCATCGTACAAGAGAACAAGGTTGGACTTTGGGCGTCTAGCAATAAACACTCCACGCCACATTATGGGCTGCAACATTCAGTCGCTGACCCTTCACCCTTGCTGGAGGGCGAAAGAGAATTTCAGCATTCGCTGATCAAAAGTGTTGACACAAACACAAAATGCTATAAGAGTGAGAAAGGCAAGCTGTGAGCTCTGAAATTTTCCTGCTCCTGCTTTGGGTCACTGTGTCCTTTTTCCAGATCCAGTCAGGTGCATTCTGCAATAAACTGAGAATATGTTTAGTAGATAGCAGATGAGTTGTTATAGTAAGTGCATTGGTTAGTATGACAGTCTTGTAGTCAGTCATTTATTTTCAGAACCGGCTTGCATAGAGCCTATTGATAAATTATACAATGCAGAAATAACAATCTCTGTACTGAGTTAACCTCGGTGTTAAGACACACTTTATACTGCATCCTTGTCGTTTATACCTGCCTTGAATCAGTTTGTTTTGAGAGGGACAGATTTAGAAAAGAAAGAATTTTCCAGCCACAGAGTCAAACAATAAATTCCATCATAAAAAGGGTTGCTCCTTCTTTGGTGATTTTGTGAGCTTACACATAGCTGTTTTCTATCTGTTCTACCTTTGTTGCATGGAGCTGCTTAAAAAGTCCTTTCTAGGTGCCCCTCACCTTCTCATCTTCCGACAGATTTCTGTATTTCTATGTGTGTTCTTTCTCAAAGTGACGGCTCAACTGATCCCTCAGTCGCTTCAGCAGATGACACTGCGACTTTGAAATTCAAACGTGTCAATCAACCGTGCCAGGAGGAAGCACACCCAGCTTTTTAAAATAAAGACAATTTAGCTCATTTAATTTGATTTGAGCTGTGTTATAGATACAGAGTCACAGCAAATTGCTGAAAACTACTGGATAAAAGACTTTTTTAATGTTAAATCATTGGACTGAAAAGTGAAGCCAATGCTGAGTTGCCTTCAACCATTCTTTCAAATGTTTAACAGGCAAGACTCCGATTTGGTGTAAACTTATGAGAAAATGACCCCACATCTCACTTGATTTGTTACCTCCGTAAACAGTAATGAGTTTTTAGTCCCGATCTCCAGTTTCAAGTCTTCTTCAATACAGCACAATGCTCACTTTCTATATTATGGTTCCATTAAAGCAAAATAGAAGATGTATCAGTACGGATGTACCCTGTAGCAGGGTATGGTTCCAAAAAACAAGATGGTGACAACATTGATGCCAAACTCAAGTAGTCCACAGACCAATGAGTAATGTCAGGGTGGGTTTACACTTGTGTGAATTTCAAACTGTTTCGATGTGATCTCACCTGCAGCAATGGCCACAATAGCTGTAGTCATCATCACCCAATTTAGTTGCATTCCTACACTACAGTACTTTACCACAACACTTTACACACAACTCCATCCCCTGCTCATGAAAGCGTTGTGTAATAATGTGTACATGCTGTTTTTTTAAACAATGCACTGTCACGCTGCTCACATGATGATAGCCATGAACCAGATCATCCGCGTCTGATTTAACCCGCGTTCACATCTCTGTGGAGGCTCTTGGAGATTAGAGTTGGATTCAAATGTATAGCCTGAGAAACTGCAAGGTTTTTTGCATCGCAAATTATCAAGCAACCCAACAGTGAGAACTCCTTTGGTTCAGCCGTGGAAAAATTCTAAAAATACCTTTGCACTCCCTCAACAGTTATTAGTTTCCCGTAAAGCCCCACGACATGACGACGCTGTGAGAAAATCTGCCATGTTTAGGTCACTTCTGCCTAAGTGGCCCTGTGTTCTTCTTGGTCAGCACTGAGAAGAGTTTGCTACTTGGTTCAGATTATACAGGGGCTCCCCAGACACCCACTACGGCCGACATATTATTCATTATGCAGGGTTTGGGCGTGTGCGCGGGCGCCGCTTCGAGACATCAAGGTCAGAGTTAATTCAGCAGCGCTCTGATCTCATCACATAGACACACTTGCAATCCACATCCACATAGTTGCTTTTAGACGAGAAGTAAATAGAAAAAAAAATGCCAATATGTTCCCTCTAAAGGCCTATCAGTCATTATTATTTCTCGCATAACATCCGCAGCATCAGCCCTGAAATTCTGCCAGGCTGATTTTTCAGATGGGTAAGAAAGAGATGAAAGTATTCACTTATGCAAGTTTAGCAACATACCAGGCTCTTGTAGGGAGGGCAAAAAAAAAAAAATCAAATAATTATAAGGAAAGTTCTCTTATGAGCATTCACTCTCATAAGCATTCAGTGTTGAGCACCCCTGCAGAGTTCAGAGACATGCAAGCTGTGCTTTGCTTGGAATCTTCCTTTCGCTCGTGACCTCGGCCTGCCCCCAGACACAGAGTTCAACTTTGTGTACATGTAATAAGGCAGAAACAGATTTGTCTGTGTTTTCATCTTAAACAAAGTCTGTTTCATCGTGCTGCAGCCATGCTACCTTTTATGAATCCAGACAGTGTGGTTCAAAAACAGTGTCTTTGAGTTCTTTGTTTAGTCTTTTTTTCTCCTTCGCATTCTGGTGAAGTGAGTGAGAGCTTACAGGGTTTTTTAAATGCAACCTCAACTACTTTGTAGTTTGACGTCGCTACTTTTTTTTTTTTCCTGCAGACTCATCTAATTTGTATTTGACTTCATAAGATAAATATGAGGCTAAAAAGCTCAGAGACAGAGGGAGAAAGAGAGATAAATACAGAGTGAGAGAGGTTTTGTATGAGTGCACCTCATCTTTCAGATCCCCACAGTGCTTAACTCTCCACCGCTTCTCTCTGCTCTGCTCCTCTTCTACCTCCTCTAATGCATCAGTTCTGTCATTCTGTCTTTTCTTATTTATCCTCCCGTGTCACTGGGTAGCCCCCTAAAGCCAGACGAGCATACGCAAGTGCTTATGCGAGCAAATTTGCCCCTACAGTACAGTATGTAGGGGTACATTCGCAGTAGCAGAAGAAGTATTCAGGTCTTTTTACTTAGACCACATTGTACAAAGTCCTGCATTCAACATCTAAATTAAAGCTTGGGTGGATAAGAGTATGGAAACAAGCTAAAACTCCAAGGCACTCTCTTTTGAACATGTAAAATGCCATGCAGTTTGGCATCAACTGTTCATCATTTCATTACTTTTTTAGTCTAATAAATGCGTAAACAACTTGATTCGATGCCAAAACAATATATACAGAAGCAAAATGGCCATCACGAACATACCTCAGCCTGAAAACGCAACCTGGCAATAACCACCATCACTGTTTGAAGCTTGGTGCTAACTGGGTTAGCCAGCTGTCAAATCATTGTTCCTGCATGAAATTAAATTATTTGATTAACTCATGAGCGGCCTGCGACTGGCGAGTTTCAGAGTGCAGAAAGTCATGATACATTTATAGTGAAGAGAGGCCACTTATCCAAGTTCTGTCTACTGGAAGGGCACCCTAGAGGGCACTTTATATGTTTTATCTACCGTAAGGGCATCAAAGAGCTCCAAAGTGAAACTATGGACGTATCATCTGCAAAATGCTCTTGATGAAAGTGTATCAGTGTTCTAGTATTATATCTGCTGTTTTTTTTGTCAATATTACTGCTGCATTAATGTGTATGTTGCATTTTACTGCTATAGATACTTAAGTTTATTTTACTACTTTATACACAATTGGGCAGTTTAATCTAAAGTAATGCATCATATTCTGTAAGATCATTATGTTTGTAGTATCAGCTGTCCTTTGAGAACCACAAAGCTCTGCAAAACAGCCTTATTTTCAGCTCTGTGATGATGCATTTAGCAGTTAATTCAAGAAGATTTTTAGATAGTTAGTTTAGTTTAAGAAGTGGGAGAATGTTCTCAAACCATGAAGGAGCACTTTGTCCTGCAAGTTGTCACAAATATTAAAAATCTAATTTTGAGATACATGGTTTTCACAGCACTAAGATTGTAATCGGAAAAGAAACTAAAGTTGTCAGAAAATTTCAAACTTGAAGCAGTCAAGTAAAGTACATGTTCCTCAGATGTGTGAGTTCAATACTTGAGTTAACGCACTTAGCTGAATTCCACCACTTGTATTTTTCACAAAGTCTTGGGTGACACAATGACATGATGCTAACGTCAAATGAATTGGAAAAGCACACAAAATGATTTATACTACTTTATAAGACTACTGGTGGACCAAATCCGTTACTACTTGTCTCCTAAGAAACTGTCCATAATTACTTTGACTTTGGAAATATAACTCAAACTAACTGATCAGACTAATTCTGGTCATTTCAAGCCTTATTAGTTAGATCCTGTAGACAGCCTGAAAAGCTTACTGTTTCATGGATACTTAACATTTCTTGTGAAAATAATCATCACTTAGTAACTAAAGCATACACTGATTTGTTTTTTGTTACTAAGTCAGCCTTGTGATTGATGGATTGATGAATCATCTTGGACACAAGATTAATTACTGGCATCCAACCTTCATTTAATCAGGTTTGAGGTGCACAGCTCAAAAGAGACTGGTCAGTATCATTAACTCTTTTTAAGGGACGCTCCAATTAGAAGGAGGCACTACTTTCAAACTGACAGCTCCATCAAAGCAGCAGTTCAGAAACTTTTTCTAAACCTGAGCATCAGACAGAACTGTCTTATTAAAGTGAGCACTTAAATAGACTCCAAAAAAGAGCTGCATTCTCACAAGACCACATCTTGGACGTGATTTCACTTTGTTCACACATGGGGTTCCTGCCAGCCTCCTATTTACTGCAGAGTTTTCAAACTTTGTCTCCCTGTCAGAGAAATGTCTGCTGTGCTTTTGAGTGTTTGCCATGGTTGGCAGTTGTGAGATACAAGTAAAGCTGCATCACTGATCCTTGATGCATATACAGTCACATCCACCTAAAGTCCACACAAGTCTGTCACACTTAATGAGGAACCTACAGCTTCTAATTAAATTAGTAGCTATTTTTGTCCCAAACAGGGACGTCGAGAAATGTCAGCTCGGAAAATAAGATTTGCAGAGATGAGTGTAGAGTGGAAGTGAGGCACAAAGGTTGAGAATAAAAGAAGGGAAAGAGGGAACAATGACAACGTTCTCCTGACTCATCAACTTGAAAAAACTTTTTTTATGGGAGTCTGGGGGACTTTCTCCACTGGCATCAAAGATAGTAGTCAGAATTGGCTACAGTTTACTGTTTTTGTGAAATTCGACATGTTTTACCATCAATAAAATGTTGTCTTCTCTAGTGGAGATGGTTAAATCAGTTGAGAATGTGTTTAATGTGCTGCTGGTGAGAGGTTCGGAGGTGAGACATACTCTAGAAACTGAGGTGCAGAGGTGCCGCAACAAACTCAAACTTCTTACAAGGAAAGAAACACCTTAATGCATCATATTTAAAATGTACATGAATGCATGAATGACTTAAAATTTGTTGTTGCTGTTTGGTAAAGTTTCTTAAGTTTCTCCTCACTCAACAACTCTCAAAAACCTGTGCTGGTTACAAGGGAGTCTGTGGATGAAACAGACAGCGTGTTCACAAACATCTGCCACTAACATCTGCAGGTTAAGAGCGCCTAAACATGTCATTTGCATTACAGAGAACCACATGGAAATCAGACAGCGTGGAATCCATTCTGCATGTTGTGGCTTCTTCATCATCTTGTTGTTTCACAGAGGATGTCAGGTTCGTAGGCGGTCCTGCAGTGTGGCCCAGGACGCTTGTCTGTACACACTGCTAAAGAATGTGGTCACATGCGGCCCAGAACACCTCTTAATGCGGCCTGCCTGTTCGGATCTGAAATGCGTCCCCCATTGCGTCTTGTTCAGGACGTACTTGGAGCTGTCCACTCGTGACTGGATCAGTCAGGACGCTTGTTGACATCAAGTCCAAACAACCTCTGTATTTCTTGCCTTTACAAGTCAGCGAGGACCTCAGGTGCATCATTAAGGAAGCAAACTGTGTGCATGGGACTGTGGGATAGAATACTTTATTTATCCTGGGGAAGAAATTCTTACGTCGCTGCATCAGTGGATGAACAGACCCCACAGTACAAAGTGTAGTGCATAGAACAATTCAAATCAAATATCAGAAATACAGGTACTAAGACAGGAGTTAAAAGTAAGAATTTAAAGCATGTTTTTTAAACAAACACACATTTCAGTAAGGTGTGCATAATGTATGTAATGAACATGAGTTGTAAAGTTTAAAAGATGTAGCTTAAGTGTTTCAGCAGTTGGAAAAAGCCTTGGGGATCAGATCTGCTACATTTGGTGTTGAAATGTGGAGGCAGTCCCTGAATTGGGACACAACTCATGACTATGCAACACTGTTTTGTACTGTTTAACTCACAGCACTGGCCTCAGCCTGAGCTTTATGCTTTCCAATTAAACAGACTCTGTGGAACCTCAGTGTTGTGCTAGAAGCCGGTCGTTAATATATGTTAGTGGACTCTATTTCTAAACTAATGCTAGTTACTGTCGCTCTCTTAGCGAAGTGGAAAGAAGCACTGAGGCGAGGCGCACGAGGACATGCATAAAGTCACATCCTTTGGACTGTCGTCCTTCAGAAAGAAATCCACAGTCAATCAGCATTACACAACTTAAAGGTCCCTGTGAAAAGTTAGCCCCCTTTTCCCCCAACTCGCCTGACATCCCCTGTGACATTTAAACTGACTACCTTCTCCTACACGCACACACACACCCTTACACGCACACACACTTAGTTTCAGATTGTTTGTAATTGCTGGCGGTGCTCATTTCTCATTTCATTTCATTTCATTCGGTTAGTCCAAACATTGTGCACGCAAACACCGACAATACACTGATACACTCACTTTCACTTCCTGGTCCCGCATCATTTGTTTTCCCCAAGGAACACGAGCCTTGTCAACAGGCTATTTTATTCCCTGTTCGGGATAGGGGAAAGTTTGGATTTGAGCGGGGGAAGCTATTTTGAAAGTACAAATTGATTGCGGTTTTGAAATGTGATTATTATTTAATATGGGGTAAATATTAAGTTTATTATTATTTTTTGTACTGAAATGCAGGGGAAATTATTTCAATGTATATGTGTGATAGGTTTAGGGTCACATCTGATATTTTACATAACAAAGGC
>OMLP01038668.1:0-11558 GCA_900302685.1 Spondyliosoma cantharus | reverse complement strand
GTTTTTACAGTTTGCTATTGATTTTTCTGTTTGACAAAATGTAAATAAAGAAATGTCACAAATACATACTTTCCGATGTTTTGGGCTCACTCTCACTGAATCGCGACGTCATGAATGCATGGTGATATTTTTGCTACATATGGCCAAGCATGCGCCTTTAAAATAGCATCTGAATAAGCGCCACTGACTTTCGACTGGGTTTTTCCTCGTCTGTAGCGCAAGTGTTTTCTGAAATGGCAAAATAGCACCAGGGAACATTTGCGCCGGAACACGCCTCCTCTTTTCGCTGAACCGCCCCCAGGAGCGCAAAGTCATTCCCTAATTTAAGGACGTGCGTCTGTGGAGGGAAATTTCCAATGTGCACCGGGTGCAAAATAGGAATGATACAAGCGCCAGCCCACAATGTCAATTGCGCCGAGTGCAAGATAGAGCCCATAAAGTACATATATATAGTCGGTCTGTTCTCTACCGTAATTGCCAATCAGCGCAGCCTCAGTTTGGAGAAGCAGAGAGCCTCTCCAGCCCAGACGCTCAGCTTTGTACTGCGTTGAACGGAGTCCAGATGCAAAGCGAATTTTAACAATCTATATCAGTTCAAGTGTACGTTGTATAGAGAAAATTCACACTGCTTTACATCGCCGTCAGACCGCCCCTTCTTTTTGCACTACATTTTCTCAACCGTAGAACCTCCGTATCCCTACGCATTAGCGCAAATGCACTTTCTGACCCAAACAGGTGATCTGCGATCGGCTAAATACAGTGCAAGGCCCAGTTGCGTTAATGCGTAAGGATACAGACGTTCTACAGTTGAGAAAATGTAGTGTCAAAAGAAAGGGCCTTCTGACGCCGATGTAAAGCGGTGTGAATTTTCTCTATACAACGTACACTTGAACTGATATAGACTTTTTTAGGTGGGCTTTGTTTTAGGTGGTTAAAATTCACTTTTCATCTGGACTCCGTTCACTGCAGTACAAAGCTGAGCGTCTGGGCTGGAGAGGCTCTCTGCTTCTCCAAACTGAGGCTGCGCTGTTCGGCAATTACGGTAAGGAACAGACCGACTATAGATATGTACTTTATATTACCCCACTTCAAAAAAACCGAATTATCCCTTTAAAAAGGCAATGAAGCTCATTTTAGTTCAGTTAAAGAGAGAGACTTGAATTTAGAACATGTACGGTTGTATTTTTCTGTTTAGAAAGGATACTTGGTGTTGTGTTGGTTCCTTTTGCTTAACAATGGCCGCCGTGCTCACACTTAAATGCTAAAACTTGGTTTAACGGTATTAGTCAGCAGAATGACTCAGTGGTTGTACAACAATATCTATCTTTGGTTAGCTATCTTGTCATACCAGACCAAAAAAAGGGTAGTGAGAGCAAAATCCCACTTTAACCTGCATTGATTGATAATTACACAAACTTCAGGGACGTTTGACAAGCTGAAAAACACAAACTAACTCAAGGAATGTGTTAGCAAACAGTTTTAAGCTAATTTATTGGTCTTCAAGCTATGCTCCACGTTGCCTGTCTGTGTTTGCCGTTGGGTAGCATCCAGCGGTTTGTCAGAGCTGCGAACTGCAAACTGCTGAAAACAAAAAAAGGACATAGGACACTCTACGAATGGGGAATGTTAGCAAAGAGTTTTTCGCTAATGTATCCAATAGACAAAGAGCAATATTAGCATTCTTTTGAAATCGTATTGACATCTGCCCGATGAATGTAAATCAGATTTTTATCCTCCTTTTAGCTCTGTTTTGGGTCTCGGCCAACCCCTGAAGGAAATATCTGTCTCTTTAGCTGCACGCTCCACTTTGTTCAGCAGCTAGTGGTTAACTTTGCATGTCTGCTTGGCGCCGGGTAGCATACAGCGATTTATCGGAGCTAAAAACAGCTCAGCGTGGAGAAAGTGAACCCAAAAGTAAATTTTGGGGAAAAACAGTGTGCTAAGACGTGTTTTGAATCTGTGTGGAGCAGAAGGGGATTTGCAGCTGGGTGATGATTCTCTTTGGATTTGTCACCGCGAGCGTACAGGCGGTCCTTTCATCCAATTTTAATTGGAAAATATAAATGAGTTTTAAGGTTGAGAAAGAGGAGGAGATTGTACCTTGTTAGAGACTTATAAGTGATTGATTCATAAATGGTAGCAGTAGGAAATTCTCGTCCACTCCGCTGAAGTATACTTACCCAAAAGGCATCAAGAAACATGGCATGTTAAAACTCAAACAGAGGTGGATCGCTGCACCAAAATGCCCTGCCAAGAATCTCGGGTGAAGGAGGTGAATTGTCCTCTCTGAGGGAGAAGGATAATGGCGTGCTGCAGTAACTTTGTATAACCATTTTATGACAGCCAGTCTCGTCAGTATGCCCTTCACACAGCTAATGCAGCATGACGCAGGCTGGGTATTGAATATAATGGAGGCACGAGTTATGCTTTACAGAGGAAAAAGGACACTCGCCCAGGTGTAGAACTGTCTCACAAAAAAAAAAAAAAATGTCACAGAAATAGCGGGCTAGTCTTCAGGGATTACACTGCACCACAATACTCTTTTCAATAGCGTCTTTGGCACACTTCAGTGTCTTTATCAAAACGTAAGACTCAGAGTCTGCTGGAGATGGCATGACAGACGAGAGAAGAGAAGATCAGGCAGAACATGATGAAATGACTTGTCTCTCGTGGCCTGTTTTGGTAATTTGCTCAGGCCCGATGGCTCTCATCATGTCTAATGGCTTGCAGGTTGTTTATGGCTTTCTATGATTTATAGTGTAGGAGGAGGCGGGGTGGGTGATAGCGGAAATATAAGTTGAATGTAGGACATCTTGATCTTCACAACCAGCTCAGTGCTTTGTACCTTTAGCTTTTAAGGCTGCCGGTGTGTGAACATGATTGTGCTTGACTTTTTTTTTCTTCAAATGCAAATGAGATAAAGGTCAAAGCAAATGAAATCTGGGTAATAATGATAAAGTTCAACAAGTGGTCCCCTCCAGTCCACACACCCCCTTGTTATTCTGCCCTTTCCAGACGTCTTCCTTGTAAACCTGACATCCTCAGGTATGTGATCCTGCGAGGTATTACATGGCATTTCTGCAAGCGAAGGAATTTGCATATTTTTCAAAGGAGACCTATGAATAATGTTTTAACAGATTATCCCGCTGGAACTTGTTTGCGGAACAACATGAAATTATCCGTCTGTCTCGCCGACAAGCAGCTTTGAGATGAAGAGGGAAGGGAATTATTATTTTTTTTTATTTGCACAATTTGATACGCTGAAAATGTAATTTCTGCTCATGTGTCTTCACTTATGACCGTGGTGTGGCGAGTTACGGTGTGTGTATTATGGTTCCTCGCGACTGTTGTTGTTGATGCTTGTGTAAAAATGTTCACCATAGCAGGATTTCTTTGTAAAAACATGAGAAAGCAGAAAAAAGAGAAATAAGCAAATAAATAGGGATTCTGCTAACTAGCTTCGTGTTATTCACAAGTTGGCATAGAAACCGATAACACAGACACACACACACGCACGCACACCTGGACATCTCAGCATGGCCATCTGTCACAGGACTGGATCTGCCAGCATTTCTCTGCTGTCCTCTGTAAACACAGTCGCCTTCTTGCTTTCACTGTCTGAACCCCACTGGCCATATTTTCCAGTCCGTGTTCACACACCCTCTGTATTCAAGAGTGGAACAGTTAGACCTCATAATTGGACTGGACAGGACATATCGTCAAGATACAGCCACCATTTGTGCAGGATCCGACTCAGTTAAGGCGAGAGCTGAGAGGTTTGTATACAGGTCAGTGTAATCTGTAGCATACGGTGAAATAAAAAGTGCCATATCAGTGTAAATGTGGTGGCTTTTTCCCTGTGCTTAACAGGTCCAACTCGTCAAATCCTGATGCATTCTGATGCTTTGGGTCGATGGACGCCCTGACCCATCAACCAAATGCTTCAGTATCTGACGAGCTGGGAATGAGACTCAACAATCAGCTATCTTCCAAAGTGGACCTTTACGTTTGGTTAACTCAGACCAATAATACTTCTCTTTTGCTTTAAAAGTTTCTCTTTTTTGGTCTAACAATCTCAAATAGATTTGATCAAAGAGAAAGCACACTTGCTCACTCCCCCAACCAGTGATACCCGCTGCCTAAAATGACACTTTTGTTTTTCTTTACCCAGGATCACTGAGTAACCCAGTCAACTGGATAAATGTTGGCAATGTTTATTTCTGCAAATCACGGATATGCTGAGATCTTCACCTTTCTTTGTGTCGCAACATTACGTTTCTTTAGGTCCAGTTTTCAATGATATCTTGTGACGATACTGTGCGTATGTTCTGGTTAGATTAAGCCACAGAAATCACTCGGTTGTAGCTAGAAAAAGATTTTGTTTTGGCTTGAAATGCCTGGTTGTGTCACCAGAAAGACACCTGGAGCTGTCCTGACGTCTTGTTAAAAGCACAAATATTTTGTCTCCCAAAACTGGGCTGAAAATTCTCCTGACTTCGACTGAAAAATATCACGTGGTGTCACGCTTACAAATGTTGAAAATCAGTGGTCCTTTGTCAAAAATATCCAGAAGTTCAAGTGCAGGCTCGAATTGAAATCACCGACTTGCTAGCCTTGTCGCCCGTAACTCTAACCGCCCCCCCATCCGCAAGAGTTACATTTAAAATTGACAATTGAAACATGGTTTGAACAAGAGGATGAGCAAAGTGAAGTGAGTGTTGCAGGCACCCTTAAAAAGAATGTAACAGTGGAAGTGAATGAATGTGGGTCAGTGTAACACGGGACTCTGTCTGGCCTTTAGCCCTGGCCTTTTCTGCGAAACAGCTGCAGCTAGAGCTTGTGAGAAGTCATCTCCGTTAGTCGTCAGCAAGCTCATTAGCAAAATAAGCATAGCTGATTTCAACATGCAGCTTGGCATTACCAACACTGACAAAAGATGACTCAATATTTCCCCGCGATGCGCTGATATTCAGATGAATGTCAATTATTGCTCTGATTGGAATTCTGAACCACTCATGAATCTGATTTGAAGCTTGTACTGTTTGTGTGAATGAGTATCAGCAGTGGGCACTGACATTCAGTGAGTTGAAATGCTGTCACAGTGGAATCACTAGTGGGATGAAAAGAGGTGACAATGGATCCACAGCTAACAACATATCAGATTCCGGTCAGAAGAGACAGCTCGGGCTGTATTCATTCAGTGTGAGGAGGGTCTGACCTCACTCACCTGGCTTGTACTTGACAATTTGGTTGGATTGGATGTACAGGCGTTACAACAAGCCTGTTTTATGTCTTTATTATCTCCCTGTTGAATGACACACATCAAGCCGAATGCTCAGCTGTGTTGTCGTTGATGTCTCGGTCACATGTAAGATAAAATCAATGAAATGTGTAACTTTACAAATGAGGTGTTTTTCACAAAAACAGTCAACAGTCACAAAATGTTTAATAATTAATATTATGCAATAAATTCCCTGCTCACTGGTTGAGTTTTCGCTCCTCTTCAGGCTAGTGCAAGTTTATTTTTGTTCAGATGTATTTTGTGCAAATTAGCACACATTAAGCACCTTATTTGCATAGTCAAAGCATCAAAAAAAGTTGTCTTCATGTAAGATGTCACCTGGTAAAATGTCCGTTGATAATCTATTAGAATGACATTTTTACACTATTCACCATTTTCTTTGTGCTACGAATGTATGAAAAATGATGATACAAATCTTTAAAGAGGCGTTTTCTCAAAATTATTTTTTTTACGCTCACATACACAGACATCAGTCTCAACTTCAATAGCACTTATGTACACCAAGCCGCTACAAAAGAGCAGGAGTGTGGAGTTTTAAAGCCTAAAGATCTGGAGAAACAGAAACCCCTGTGATTGAATGCTGCCATTGATAATGCATTAAACATCACCGGTAACTAATACTCTGAGTAGCATTCGAGAAGAATACATGGTCCTGTTATTGAAGTATATACTGTATGTTGCTTTCTTTCTGTAAAACCATTGACACAATACTTCAACAAGAACCTGTTTCAGATTTCTGTTCTATCAGTGTCTGCAAACAAGTGTGTATTTGATGAAGCCTTTGCCTAATTCACATATTTAAACAAACACCCTCAGAAAACAATACAAAACGAATGTCCTGATGCAAGTAGTCAGCTGTGAAAGTTTCACTGTGATATCTGTTAGATTCAAAATTTTAGCCAGTTATTTTCTAAAGTCTCCCTTTATTATTTAAAGTCCCAGCAGGTTATGGGATATAGCTCTTATATTGTGTCGAACAACACAACCTGTGATTTCTACAGTCCTGTCCTACATTTGGAAACAGCACCAATCCTTCTGCAGTAGCACAGTGACACCTGGTGGTGGGGAGAAGTATTACAAATGGCCGGCTCAGCCTCGTTTAAACAATCAGGAACAACTCATAATACTACTATTGCTTTGATGTGACGATCCAAACGTTGTTATGCAGATTGCATTTTTCCAGCTAACAAACAAGAAGACATGAGTGCCCGTCTCTTTGACTTACTGATTCCCATGGGATCAATGAAGCACCATATTATTCTTTTTCTTCTCCTACAGAACATTTTTGTTTTTTGCATTTTCACTCTGACCACAGGGAGTCGAGTAGCTGTAAACTCTACTGTCTCCATGACTAATGTTTACATTAATTGCCTGACTAAGATATCCTAAATCTTCCAGCTCCGGTGACTTTATGTTGCCTTCCTTCTCTCTGGCAGCCTCTCCAGCACCTCATCCCTCTCCCGTGATATTAAAACCCCAGCACATTTCCAGCTGGTTGGCTGAGCTGGCGGCAGCAATTGGCACATTAGCGTCTGAATGACACAAATGCATCTGATTTTCAGAAATCTGCATTTAAAGCCTTTTCTTTGAAGTCCCACATTTTTTTATATTCCAGTGTTGCTCGGTTATCAGTGACTAAGGATACCATATATATAAAAGCCCAAAATTGCCTGCAGCCAATTCAAGGAGGAGAGCGAAAGGAGGCCAGAGACAAAAGATGATGTTAGAGGGATAAAAGGATGAGGGGGTGAGGGAGGAGAGGAGGTGGTAAGTGGTGGTGGTGGTTCTGGTGGGGGGTGCATGTGCATGATGAGTTAGCATGAGAGAGAGAGAGAGAGAGAGAGAGAGAGAGAGAGAGAGAGAGAAGAAAAGAGATGGTTTTAGAGAATTGATGCCGCTGTGTTTGTATTAAAACCTGTTATAGACGTCACAGATGAGAGAGTGATGCTCAGGGATCAGCCACAAAACAAATCGCATCAGGGAATTGGCTCCTTGAATCGCTGAGAAACTGAATCGACGGTGGTGGTGGGGGGGAAAGCATTCTCTGCGCTGGATATACAACTAACGAGTCTCTCTTTCCCCCTTCTCATTCTCCTCCTTCTCCTCCTCTTCTTCAACTTTTTCTACTGTGTCGCTCTCTCACGCTCCAACATGTTCTTCTTCCAGCTCGTCATCATGTCCGGCACGGTGTTGTTGGCCTACTACATGGAGTGCACGGACCTGTTCAGCGTGCACGTGCAGGGCTTCTTCTGTAACGACGCCGAGCTGATGAAGCCGTACCCCGGCACAGAGGAGTCCAGCTTCGTCCCCCCGCTCATCCTGTACTGTGTGGTGGCTGCTGCTCCCACGGCTATCGTGAGTAAAAAAAAAAACAAAAAAAAAAACTGTTTTATTTCTATTTCAAAACAGGCGGCTTCTTAGGATTTCATGGCACACACTGGAGAGTGCAGCAGCGATCAGATGGGACATGGATGTGCTTGGGTTCTGTCTCAACCTTTTCTTCTTTCCTGTTTGTTTTTTTTTTTTTTTTTAGAAACCCTAACCCCTAGAGCCAACAAAAATCCCCAAAACCTTCAGTGTTGACTCATATATACCATTTAAGTTACACTCGATAAGTAGGCCATCTTTGCAGAAAAGACATTCAGCCAGACATCTTATCCGTCTGTGACCTGCTGCAGTCGTCCCTCTATCCTTGCTAAATTTCACTTCCTCTGCCGAAATGTGGGAGGAAATGCCTCGGTTAACCGTCTGCCAGTGGACCATTTTCATATTTTCATGGGTCAGCTGATAAGTCTGGTGCCGATTTCACAGACTGAACTTTTTAGCTCCATAACTCGGTGCGGTATCTCCTGGACTTGCTATTTGCTGTTTGGCACCACAGAACGTCCTGCTATATGCACCGGCGCCGTGTAAAAGTCATGCCTTATAAGGAGCATTGCATCTGGGCTGTGTATAGTAAAAAAAAAAAAATCTAGACTATTCTAGACTATATTTCTAGATATCCTGTTGTGTGTTGTTTAACCATTCATCCACCACTCAATCAGACATGCAGAATGAAAGGGACTCGGGAGGTCAGGTTACCTTTGAGTGCACTAGCAACTAGCATATGTCACCTTCTCCTTTCTCAGTAAGGGAACTTTGCAGATTTTCACCGGTTTTGTATATCTACGATGTTGGTAGTTAAATGCAACTGAACAACGGTAAATTTCTCTCTATTCTGCAGGCAAAAACCTCCCAGTTAACGGCAAACTCATCATCTGGTGGATTTAAAGACTAGTTGTATACGTCAGTGTTTTGTATGCCCACATCCACGGACACAATGTGCACAGTCACCTCCCTTTCTCTCTCGTATCGAGTGATGGCCGTCTCAGCGAATTCCGATCAAACTGCCATAACTAGACAGTGGCGATTAACTATAAACCAAGATTCTGTTGGTGCACTGCCTTTTTCTCGCCTAAATTGTTTTGTTTTCTTATTAAATAGTTATGATTTTCATGTGCTGTTTAGCTGCAAGGAAAGATTGTGTACTAGAAGTGGCACCATGTTGTCACTGCACTGTGAAAAAAACTCAGATTGCGCTGTAACACTAGGCAACGGCGAACAAATATGAACCACAGTGTATTCCGACTTCCAATCTCAAAGCGTCCCATCTGCTCGGAAACACATGTGCGCCCGCTGCAAACGGGTGTTTGAATGGCAAGTCTGTGAACTTCACAAGCAGCTGCAGCAGCTGATTCATCAGTTAAAGGCACTTAAAAAAAGACAGGAGGCGTAGGCTCCTAACGCGTACTCTCGAAGACTTCTGTTGAGCATGGATCAACTGAGTGAAAGTGGAAATGACAACTACAAAGAACACTATAAAGTAAAAAATGATGAAGAGATTGTTCGATATGTGCGCTGCCATACTGCTGTGATGTCATCTGGGTTATTGTCGGTTGGTGGATCTTGTTCCATTGCACTTTTCCGTGTCGAAGTTCCGAGTGCAATGGAATGCAGCATTATTCACCCATCAGCGGGAGTGTTCATTGGTCCTGTGTGGTGCAGTGCATTCTGTTTTCTACAGTTTGAGAAAAAACAAATACTACAGCTCTTCTTCTCTGTTTTCTCTGGTCATGTAGCAACAATTTCAAACAAACTCTATGTGTGTCCTTGTACTGCATGACAGCCCAGTTTTACACAAGGGCCATCGTTCCAGCAGTGAAATACTTTTTAAAATAAAAATATGCATCCCAAATACTACGCACTAATACGTGTGCAAGATTTGAGTATTTTAAAGACCAGACAAAATATACTCAAATCCACAAAGTGTGCATACTAAATACTAGTTTTGGGACAAAATAGATAAAGCTTTGGATACACTGGCGCCAAATATCGACATTTTTATTAAAACATGCAACACATTGATATGATGGCACACATGAACATGGACAGGTTGCAGTCAGTGTCTGTGATAAAGACTCACTGAGGTAAGACTCAGACATTCATTTGAATCAGGTGTGTTGGAGCAGGAAACCGTCTAAAAACATGCAGGGCAGAGGGCCCCGAGGACCAGGATTGAAAAACACTGACAGATATCACAATGTATCATTAGATAATTATCTTGCAGTATATCGATTATCGCCGAATCACAGTCTCGTGACACTGTCACTGTTGTGGGCAACGTAACATGAGTGGTGTCCCGAGTTACTCTGGACAGCATTCTTACACAGTGCAACACACAAAAGAAATGAAGGGGCTGTACAAAGTTGGCCAAGAAAACATGCTCTTGTCTGTAAACATGTAATTGTCCGTGACATTCTTAAGTAGCTTGATTGGCGTCTAATTTTGCAACTTCTGAATCATTTCCTGTTAGTTAATGATAATCAGTAATGTTGCTTTTTTGTATGTAGTTGCTGCTAAAACAATGTGGCACATTGCAGTTTTTACGATAGTGTGGATTTGGTGAGGAACTTGCTTCAACAGACCTTTTTCATCACAGACGTCACACTACATTAATTTTGACATGTGGCCTCAGGAAAAGCACAGATGTAATTAATTATACAGTTTACCATGGCTCTGTCATTTAAGTGCATCAGTCAGCCCTAGTGAATGTTATTGAGTACACCTGCCGTGTACCTGCTACAACATTACAGAATATCTTCAATGAAAAGGGTCTATACGAGCATTTTGTACCCAAAAAAGATCAGACTTATTAATTTGTAAAGCTGAGGTGACAGCTGCACATGAATGTAGGGCAAGGGCTGCATCGCTGATTCGAGCGCTTCACGCAGGAGTCGCCACATCCGACCACCAGATGTCAGTGTTGGTCCACGCGTGTTCACTCCAACCACTGCACACTCCACCAGGCACCATATGTCTCGGGGCCCTCTGGGTCACTTCATTATTAAACCCATGTCAGATATGCTCTGAACGCCTCCTGCAGACTTGTTTGCATGTGTCTGTTTAATTTCATAATTCATTTTTTCACATTCAAAACGGACCATATGTGAAGGACTACAGATACAATCTGCTTCACGGTCGGAGGCTTTGGTGTGTTTTAATGATGGAGTGCATGAATCTGAATCTGACCTCCAGTCGTGCATCAGATCAGTGCAGACATGATGAAAGTTGTAAAGGGATTTTCGACAATCATCCATTCCACACGTTAGTCATCTGGTGAGAAAATATGACATAGTAACGGATAACTAAACATACAGTGGGTACGGAAAGTATTCACACCCCTTCACATTTTCCACATTTTATTTTTTTACAGACTCATTTCAAAAGGGATTCAATTATTTATTTTTTCTCATCAATCTACGCACAATACCCCATAATGATGAAGTGGAAAAAGATCTTTCTAATATTTTGTTAATTAAAAAAAAAATAAAACACTGAAATCTCACATATACATAAGTATTCACACTCTTTGCTATGGCCCTCAAAACTGAGATTAAATGCATCCTGTTTCCACTGATTGACCTTGATGTGTTCCTACAACTTGAATAGAGTGCACCTGTGGCAAATTCAGTTGATTGGACATACTTGGGAGAAGCACACACTTTTCTATATAAGGCCCCACAGCTCACAGTGCATGGCAGAGCAAAAACCAAGCCATGAAGTCCAAGGAATTGTCTGTAGAGCTCCGAGACAGGATTGTGTTGCGGCACAGAGCTGGGCAAGGGTACAAAAAAAATTTCTGATTCATTGAAGGTTCCAAAGAGCACAGTAGCCTCCATCATTCAGAAATGGAAGAAGTTCAAAACCCCCGTCACTC
>OMLP01038667.1:0-10052 GCA_900302685.1 Spondyliosoma cantharus | reverse complement strand
AGAATTTTTCTCCAGTTTTTCCAGCGTCTCTCCACTCTGACAAGCGGCAGTTGATGATGTCACGCACTCCAGCTCACGCAATACACACCCATTATAAAATCAGAAGACGAGTTAAAAATCCTTCAAACTAAAACTGCGATGATTTCAAAACCGTACAAAATTTTTAGTCTCTAGAGAAGTCTCCAGAGAAGTCAGCTTGTGGATTTCAGCTGGGAGAGTGTTCCAAAGAGTGGAGGCTGTCACACAGAAGGCTCTGTCACCGAGGGTTTGTAGTTTGGTGTGAGGGATGGAGAGCTGGTGTGTGCCTGATGAGCGCAGCATCTGAGAATGGGTATGGGGTGGAGGAGGTCAGACAGATATTGGGGGGCGAGGGAATGGAGAGATTTATAGGTCAGGAGGAGAATTTTGTAAGTGATGCGTGATTTAACTGGGAGCCAGTGAAGGCGGGTGAGAGTGGGGGTGATGTGTTGCCAGGGCTTGGTGCGGGTGAGGACCCTGGCAGCAGAGTTCTGCACATACTGGAACCTGTCCAGGGTTTTGGAACGGAGCGCGGACAGGACTCCATTACAGTAGTCCAGGCGGGAGGTGATGAAGGCATGGAGATGTTTTTGAGATGATACAAAGCTGATTTTGTGATGGATTTTATGTGTGATTGAAAAGATAGTGTGGAATCAAGAATGGCACCCAGGTTGTAGACTTCCGTGATATTTTAAGTACAAAAGTGAAAAACAAAATTGCAAAATGATGACTGTTAGAATTTCACTTATTAATCACTTATCTCGCTCTCCAAACAATCACACCATCAAGTCACAGAGCAAACAGTTTCTTTCAGTGTGACTCCACAGACTGTTATTCTATGTGTTAGCAGCAGACTGCATTCTGCTCAAAAATTCTGGCAAAAATGCACTTCTGTCTTTCTGGATTAAACATCATAGTTGTGTGTCGCACTGCAAGTGACACAAAAGATGCTCTGAAAAAGAGGTGGCCAGAGCCTCTCTGGTCTGAGACTCATTCGTAGAAAACTTATTTGAATCACATTTGAGACCATCTCCAAATATGGGTTAATTCATTTTTTATGAATCATGTGGTTTCTTGCTGTCCGGACTACCTAAAATCAATCTGGATATAATCTGGATATAACAAAACATTTTTGGGTTGGTAGTGCGTGTTGAAACGAAACAGCCACCACAACACTATAAATCAACCAAATTCCATTTGCAGTAACAAAATAAAACCAAACTCTTTCCTAACAGCAAATCTTGACTTTCGCAATAAAACAAAATGTGAAGTCCCACCTCTGCGCTGCAGGTCATACTGTCTCCTGGTCTTCTGGTCACTAAGGATCCTCCAGGCTGCATCCACCTCCAGAAACTTCTTCACACCAGACTCTACTTCCAAAGATCCCTCCCCTCCAAGACGATCAGGGTGGTACTGTTCAATGCACAAACACAAATATACACACACACACACACACACACACACACACACACACACACACACCGGGAATTTCACGCTAGAAAGTCTACATTTTGATATGACAAACTTACCCCTTGATTCCACTGGGCAAGTCTCTGTTACCTGGCATGTGCGACACTGTTTAGCAGTCCCTCCAAGTTACGATGGCACCAATTGACGCAAATTCAACCAATCACCTTGAATTCTTTGCGACCATGCAATTTTGTCCAATCACCGCAACTTTCCCGCAAATTTGACAAAACACTGTAGTCCTGCTCTTTTCACCAATCACAGCAGTTCTCTTTACTCACGTCATGTACTGACTTCAGCAAACGTACTTCATGGTTTCCAGACTTGATGATGCAGTCATGTGCTCAGCAAATGCCTCACATTTATGTACATTTATGAAAAGAAAGTTGTTACTTGACAAATACTTTGTTACTGCAAAACACAGCCACAGAATTGCTGAAACACAAGACAAATCACTGTGACAGAGGCAGTTTCATCCAAAGCTATTACAAGTACTGAAACAATAGCAGAGGGTAAGTTAACATTAAATGTGCATGTTTAGTAAAAACATTTTTGTTGTTTTGTGAAATACACTAAAAGTGCACTTGTTGCATCCAAAATAAGCATCATTTTGTTTATTCCTTTTTAATCCTAACCTTTTTAATGTGAAGTTATTCAGAGCACTGGGAAGACTGCCATTACTCTCACTGATGCAAGGGATAGTACAGGTCTGTTGATGATGGGTTGCACAGTATAAGGTACTAATTCTTAGTAAGTATATTTCCTACAGTGGATGATGGTCAGCTTGGTACCAGCAGCAAGACATTACAGGTGGCTAACCATCAGCTACTGCAGGCATAATGCACCGACTAGGGCTGAGTACCTCATACTACCTCATACTACTCTGCAATACAAAAAAGTAATTATTTTTGTCACTGAAATCACTGAAAAACATGTTTTTTTTAGAAAAGCTGCCGCAAAATGAGCGTCATGCCTGTCTGATGTTGTTGACTGATACATAGTAGGCTACATAGTTCCGTCATTTGTCTGTTTTGAGTGTGTTTATTGTTAATATTTTTGACTTTGTTGTGCTGTAAATCCCAAGTCGGCACTGGGTGTTTTATTTTGAAACTCGACCTTGAAACTTGTCTTGCTCGATCTGCTCTGTGCCGATTGACGCGGCTGCAGTCTGCTACCATCAAAAATAGACACACCGTGTATTCTCTGCAGAGCAGAGCGGAGCGACGCTTCTTCAAGCTGCTGAAACATGTCCTGGTGCAGCCAGTGGAAACACAGGCATTGTCTAGAATGGCCGCAATCTGCTCTGGCGACCGTATTGTGTACGTAATGCAGCCAAGACAAGCCAGGTGGAATCTGGGGGTTAGACTCATGAAGTATTATTGAAGACAGAAACATTTTTATATCCCAACTTCAACCATGTCATTCTGCTTGAGTGTATCGCTTTACAGCCAGTATGCACAGGAGAAATTTGGCTGCAGTTACCCATTACGTCTTCAACATACATAGTTGTTTTGGTTCAGAGCGCAGCAAACATGGCGTCGAGGCAGAAGCGCTCTACAGTTTAGTTATATTTCACGCGAAAAGACGACAATACGGTCACTTGCAACACTTGTAAAGTTTCCATTTCATCAAAGGGGGGAACTACCTCCAGTATGCAGAAACATTTGGCCACACAGCATTTGTAGGACTGTCGCGTGTTCATACACTACTACTTAGCTACTACTACTCCTTAGTTAATGTGAGCGCCAGTTCATTGTGTAAACTTTTACAATACGAATAATCTCCATTGTCATTGTCCGTCAAATTTAGATGATTTAGATGACGGCCAGAGTCTGGCTGGCTCAGAGGCTGCAGTGAGTAGCTCTCATGCACCTCTAGCTGCTCCATTCACAGAGGCAGGGTTGTGTAGCTTAAGTGCAACATGGAGCTTGAAGATGTAAATAAAAAATAAAAACAGGAGAATTAACTTTTAGCAAGTTTGGAGGAAAGTTGGAGGGCAGTGACAACAACTCATAATTACAGTTAATGTGTCGGGCCGGCCAGGCTCAGGTTGGGCTTGTTTTTTTGGGTCAATCTAAGCTCTGCACTAGCGTGCCATGGCATACTGGTTGAGAAACACTGCCCTAGGCTATGGGTCCCTGCACTTTACTTTGAGACAGGGCTCTACAGTGCGAGCATTTCACTCACATATGCCCCTAAAAAAATGTATGTGCGAACCGGGAAAATGATTTCGGCGCACAGTGTGTGAGCAAAGGTCACAAGTTATCATTCACGACAACTGCAAGTTACCGTCACAACCTATTTTATCTGCGATCGTTCAAAAGCTACAATCCTCTGGCCACAACGCACCAATCACAGTAGTTTTCTGTAATGACGCAACCAGTGTCACGTGAGAGGTGACAGGTCAACGGACTGTGGTGAAGTTAGTTTCTAGCATCACAAGCCGACAGAGGAGCAAGCAGGGGCGGTGTGACCGAGGTACGGTTGTCGAGCGCAGCTAACAGCTGGGCTGGAGGCAAATCCGCACTATCCTGAGCCATTGAAACGAAATTCCCCATTGCACTGTAAAGTGTAATTCGAATGACAATAAAAGTAAGTCTAAGTCATTAAATTACTTGGCATAAATATATTCATACAAAATAATTGCAGTTTTTTCAAGATCTTCCATGTCATGTGACCCTGCGACTCCAAACCAGCAGCAGATTGTATTAGTAAACTGGAGAAATAAGACACATGTATTCCTATTGTATTTTAGTGCTTCCTCTATTTTATATGAATATTAATATGCACTTGGACAACTGACATCCTTTGTGTTTAGTGGGTTAGGGTTAGGGTTAGGAGGGTTAGGGTTAGGGTTAGGGTTTGGATACAAAATGAAATCACTGTAAATTTAAAAAATAGTTTTGTGCTGCCTGAAATGAAAAAAACTGAATCAAACACTGCCTTTTTAAGTGTGAAGTGTTCGATAAATCGATAAATAAATATTTTTTGTGCTCCCAGATATATCTTTGTGCTCCCAGATATTTTACTTTAGGAGCACATGTACTCGTTGGGAAAAATGTCAGCGTAGAGCCCTGCTTTGAGAAGTAGCTCACCTACTTTTTGAGGTTTTGAGGTTGCTACACATAATTTGTGTATACTCTGTGCTGTGTCCTCTGATCAGATATTAAAGGGAGTTAATACCAACAAACAAATTCGTACTTATTACCTCACCCAATGAGAATTGAGAAGAGAATTGATAAGGAATCGGATCGATAAGCAATATCGATAATGAAATCGGAATCGTTAAATTCTTATCAATTCCCATCCCTAAAGCCAATCCACTGGAGACATTTGGATTGTGGAGTCAATCTGTCTTACCACTATGCCACTAAAGGACAGACATACAGCATCCAACATTGCAGACTGGTTGGAAGAGGTAGCAGCCTGATTTGAAATTCCTCCTAGCAAAATTATAGTCATACAGGAAGAGAAAGATGGCTCCCGGCCGCTGCACTGCCCACACCTTGCAACTGGCCATCAATTCTGCACTGATGCACTCGAGCATTGAAAAAGCAATTGGGGCCACAAGATATCCAGTGCAACATTATAAAAATAGAAACCTAGCATGCAACAAGCTGAGAAAAACAGCATCGCATTGCAATGGAAAGCTCCTGTAAACTAAATCTGAGACTGAGTGGACTGAGTGCATGTGTTCCTTCAGAACAATTTATCCATAGTTCAGTTATACCTCCATTGCCATTCTGAAAATGTGACCAAATCTGCTGGATCAAAAATATACATACAGTAATTCTAGTATTTGTTTCAATGTCTCCACAATTCCACAAGCTTCTGGTCATCCTCTGGCTGAGTTTTCATCACTCCTCTTGACAGAATCAGTGAGTTCAACTAAATTTGTTGTCTTCTTGGCACAGACTTTTTTCTAACCCTAACCCATTCGCACAGGAAGCCTGAGACCTACTTATCAAATGCGTAATCTTGAGATTCAGAATCTCGCCTATTCTACCGCGACACGCAGGTGGTTCTCCGCAGAAAGGGACCTGAAAAAAATCTGTAGACAGTCATTTGGACATCACGCCAGCATTTTACTACGGTTTTAATGTCTATATGTGTAGAATATGTCACAGACATGAAGAGAATACACACAACAGGTGATGAACTTGTTGATGTAAAACACTGGTGACACTGACACCTGTCTTCCAGCAGCTTTTAACTCATTGCAGAGATGCTTTTTGGTGCTTTTTGGTTGACTCTTGACCATCCTGACCAGTTTTCACTCGGCAGCAGGTGATAGTTTGTGTTTTCTCTCTGATCGTGGCAGTGACTCAACTGTACAATGCACTTTATACTTACAGTTGTTTGTACAGTTGATTTTGGGACCTGTAACTGCTTAGAAATGTCTCCAAGTGACTTTGCTGGCTTGTTCAAATCAATAATGAGCTCTTTCAGATCAATGCTGAGCTCCTTAGACTTTCCCATTGTAGTGTTTGTGTCTGAGTCTATTGGCTGTATCAAACAAGCCCTATTAAAATGGGCCCAGAAAAGTCACCAGCTGTTATAAATCAGAATCACTCAGAAGAAGTTAAGATTCTAGAAAGAACATTTGATTCACACAACTTCCTATAATCACCTAAACTGATTGTTCAAGTTACTGTATGTATATGTTTGATCCAGCAGATTTGGTCACATTTTCAGAAGACCTTTAATAAATTCATTATTGAACCAAACTTCATGAGTCTTATTGCAGTGGGGAAGAAGCTTTTGCAGAACCTGGATGTTCTGCTGCATATAGACCGACTTTCTATCTTAGAGCAGAATGCAGAACAGTCTGTGGTTGGGATGGGCGGGGTCTTTTCTGATTCTGGTGGCCCCAGACGATAATCGTGATAAAAGAAATATTATTGGTATCGTGTCGATAATAAGATATATGATAATATCATGTTAATATTCCTGCGCCTTTGAGATCACTTCTGTTCCTTACTCGGTTGCCATCCACCATAAAAGTAAAAAGACAAGAAGATGCAGTAACTAGCAAGCTACTACCACAGTGCGTGGCTCTTGCTGCTGCACAGAATGGTGTTAGAGGAGATGACAGATGAGAGCAAGACACTCTATCATCTGCAGTGTGGGTAGATATCGCAATAATATTGTTATCGTGAATTCTTTTGCCCATGATAATTGTTAAGCGAAAATCCGAGTAGTCAGATGGGCGAAGAGAATATCCACATGTTGTGTGTCATAGTGGCACAGTGACACAGAGAGAGACAGAGGAGTATATTTACCTGTAAGGCCAGCTGCTGGTATCTGTGTTTGAGCTGATGGACTGAGTCTGAGGAGCTGGCTCCCAGGACAGCATACAGGTCCTTCTCTGCCGCTTCACACATCCCTGCTACGACATAACACAGACATCAGACTAACGTATTAATTACACAAACCTCTACTGTAGAATTAAAGCTCTTCTCACTGGCCTTTTGGTCATTCCATACCAACTCACCTAGGGCCTCCTTTTTCAGAGAAGTTTGACATTGTGAAATAATATACAGATTAAGATTGAATTTGTGTCCTGGCTTGCAGAACAGGATAAAATCATCCAGTATGCAACAAATCAAACCATTAAAAGCTGTAACTTGTAAATGTCTTGAAACCAATGAAAAATAGACTCAATAGGTATCACACAGATCGAAAACCTTAAGTCAACACAGTACATATATCTACAGATATTGTTTGCTTTTAAATAAATCTGCAGTCCAAGAGCGGACAGGTATCACATTTGACTTTTAGCATGTAGAGAGCTGACTGACAAGAAGTTGGCGGAGGATTTATTGTCAAAGAGAAACGCAAATGTGCCTGTGGCCCAGGGGCTGACAGTTTGAGACCCCTGATTTAAATGAAAATGTGTTTCCTAAGTGTCTCTTGGATGTTCAGGGCAAATTTTCACTAAATCCAGTGAAAAATTAGTGATTGGTGAGGTTTACTATACGTACAAACTCACTAAATGCTGACACAAAAAACTCTGAACTTGAAAAGTATTTGGAGTACAGCTATAGGATTTAGTAAGATGGCATGAATTTATGATTTTGATTTTGGATGAGTGGGCATGGAATGACACCTTTACATGGAATCAAGTTCATAGCTGCACACAATGTGTTTGTAAAATTCAGCTAACACCAGACAGATCAGATGTTGTTTTGTAAGTTCAGCATCAGATTCAGCTGAAAGGCTACTAAACAAGCTTTTATTTGGGTCACTGAAGTCGGTACACCCTGGAGCATCATAAGGAGAGCTTGTTGGTATATCAAGCATTTCATTTGTAAATCAGGAGGTCAAAGACCACAGAAAGGGTTCCTAGGTGGGGTTTGTGTGTTAGCAGTTAAAATCAAACAAACCTGTTATCACAAACTGAGTATTATTAATTGACATTTATTAATCAGAGTATTTCAAATAATCACTCATAATCAGCAGGGAGAGGAGAATGGAAAGAGACGGGGGGCTCCAGTGTTGAGCACTAACGTACAGGAAGTGTGACTGCCAATCCAAACTCTCTGGGGTCTGCTTGTGAGGAAGTCCAATATCCAGTTGCAGAGTATTGTACTTAAGCCCAGAGTGTTTAGTTTTCCAATAAGCTTCATGGTGAGATTGTGTTGAATGTTGAGCTGAAGTCAACTAACCCTGATGTAGCTGTTCTTATTCTATCCATGAAGACTGTGTGAAGACTGAGTGGAGGGCATAGTACAGTTTCAGTTCTAGGGACAGCATCGTACCGACACACACACACACACACACACACACACACACACACACACACCCTAGGGCAGTGTAGCCTTAAAATAATATTGTGATATTTTTCAGCTATATTAAGATACACAATATATACCTCAATATTTTGAAATGCCCTCAAAGGACAGGACTAGGACTAGTCAACACAATTAAATAAAACAATATTCTGACCAAATACCTTGATACTGCAATAATATCGTAAGGATGACTATTAATAATTGAATTAATATTAACACAATGAGATTTTTTATCAGAGATAATGACAAAAGGTGGGTTAAGACAAGTAAGGTATTAGAACAAGTAGAACAGTCTGGTAAGTTCAGAGAATGACATAATTTTACTGTAATGCAGCCTTTAAAACGAGGAGAAGACAACACTTATGACATATCCAAAGTCTCAGACGGTATCAAGTCTCATATCACAACAATATTTATTGTGTAGGCTATATTGAAAAGCCCTAACACACCCTATTTAACATTTTCATGTCACCATTTAACAGCACAATCACCCTCTTGCTTGTAAATCCTACAGTAATTATATGCTCAAAAGCATTAAACCAATTACCACCACAGCATAGTGACATTTCAAAATCTCACGTTTCAGGTTTCAGTGTCCGCACTGCTTCCTTTCTCAGGACAGCCTTTTTAAGCACAAGGTCTTTACAGGCGCGGTTTTACCATTAAGGCAAAGGTAGGCAATTGCCTGGGGCCCCCAAACCTGCAGGGGCCCCCAACCAGCTGCCAACTCCCCAACCAGCAGGGGCTCGGGGCCTCCGGCCAGTAGGCCCCCACCATTGTCTTTGTAAATTATAGTTGTGTACTTCTAAACAGAAAATAAAGAAAAAACAACGAAAAAACAACAAAAAAACATCAGAATGCCCAAATAATATTAAATGCCCCCCCCCCTCCCCTTTCGTACTATAATGGACCATTCCATGAGTCATCATGACCGCAAAAAGACGAAAAACAGCAGCCAGGAAGTGCTGCGGTTTGTTTACGAAAGAGGCGTGCGGTCGGAGCTCTGGTAAAATGAAGCGTAATTATCCAAGCGGGTCTAATAAGAGGAACAAGCGAGAAGAAACCAAAAAGAAAAACGCCACACTACCAAAGTTAACACGGATTTTTTTTACTGTGCCACCACCGGTTGACAAATAATAACGTTGATGTTGAGGAACACAGCGTTAATGGAGGAGGTACCAATGACTGGTGAAGACGAAGATGTGGTGGTGAGTAGGACAAATAGCCCCCCTTCTTCTGACCACAAAAGTGATGTTGACCTACTGGAAGATGCCCCGGCACTGTGGCCTAGAGATCTCAATGACAGAGAGGAGATGCGCAGTTGTTCAGAAAGGACCTGTTCAGACAGACAGACTTTCCTAAAAATCAAGACGGTCGGCGATTCACATGCTGTAATTAATACATGCTAATGAAAAACGGGGAGAAGATTAACAGGTCCCGGGTAAGACCGCGCCTGCGCACACACACACACACACTCCCTCTCTCTCTTTCTTTCTCCCTCCCTCCCACACACACACACACACACACACTCCCTCTCTCTCTCTCTCTCTCTCTCTGTCTTTCTCCCACACACACACAGGCAATTTGTAATTATTTTTGTAATACATTGCACAGTAATTTGTAGTCATTGTTAGATTGTAATTTCATGATTGCAATCTCATTCACTCTCTCTTTCTTTTTCTCTCACTCACTCACACACTCTCTCTCTCACACCTCACACAGACACACACACACACACACACACACACACACACACACACACGCATAAGTCAC
>OMLP01038659.1:0-37823 GCA_900302685.1 Spondyliosoma cantharus | reverse complement strand
GGTGATGATGTATTTCGTCTTGAAATCTCTAAAATTTGAATTAATTTCTTTAAAGGGGTTCTGTGAAACTTGTGTTTTGTGCTGAAAGTCATTAGTTTATGTTAGTGGACTCCATTTTTGGACTAAAGTTAGCTACTGCTGCTCTCTGTTAGCGGGGCAGAGAGAGGCCCAAGTCCTTCACAAAGAAGTCCAGCATCATTACAGGTGCACAAAGAAGGATAAGCATCCTGTTGAATGTTTGCTCAAAACTAATAGGGGGCAGTATATCACCAGATCAAGCAACTGCTGCTAACAGTATCTACCATTAGCTAGTTAGCTCAGTTAGCTGTGCAGCTAGCAGTCCAAAATGGAAGCTGTCGCTGCTACCACAGGAGCTTTGGATAAGGATGGGTTGGAGCTAGCTGATTAGCATGCTAATTTAGGTATATATCAGCAGTACATTACAACTCTTAAGTAGTTCATTTTTGAATGTTTTCATCAAGATTCTGACATAGTTCACCTTTAAACAACTTGAAATCCTCCACTTGTGTTGGCATCTGAGAGAGATTTGTGAGTGGACATCCACTCACATGGCAAATAAAAAACTTCTTAATGAATATAAATTCCTACAAATTGTTACATAGAGCCCCTTTAAGTTTATAATTATGCATGTAAAGCTCACCCTGTTTTTATCTTATTCTAATTGTTCATGGCTTGTAAACCCTCTGTTTGTAACTAGAATAATTGCGACGGTTTTCTCACCAAGAGGAATTCACGGCTGCCTTTGGATTTGCTCGACCTCGACTGAAACAACTGCCGACCTGGAAGCTTTTGGGAGACAACAAAGTTCTGATTGTGCTGCCACACACACAAAACATTTTTCATATTGATCTGTGAATGGCTACATAACGTAGAAGTCAACTGTTTGTCTGTCTGTTGCTCGAAACTGCAAACATAACTCAACAGTTAAATATGGTGGACTGGAGCGAATAAAATCTTTAACTGGAATTTTCCTTCTAGTCTGCAGAAGTTTTGTTTTCTAAATTGTTCCCCAAAATAATCCATCCATTATCTTTACATGCCTCCTGTTCACCTACTGGTCACCAATGCCTGAAGGCTCTCTCAGGTCCTGGGGAGGCCACCAGTCTGTCGCAGGGCTGATAACTCACAAATGTATAACTCAGTGTTTTCAAATCTGATTTTATTCTTTATTTCTGGAAGTGACTATGTTTCCAACAATGAATTCTGACCCGTCACAAAGCTCCACCAGTAAAAGCAGATCCAGGAGTCAACGGGTACTTTACACGTGATGTCTTCACCATGCCACGTTTTTGCCTAGTTTAACCACTCCTTCATTACTAAGCAACAGGTTATTAAAGTGTTTTTAAGCGTGATTTCATGTCCGTATTCACTAATTACATTTCTCTAATTAAAGATTTACCCATTTATGGTGGCCATTTTTTGTTTGCATCACACTCCGGGTAGGACACCTGAGTGCTGGGATAATATGATGCTGCTGCATTCCAGGTTGCAAGTTGCATAACTGTAGGTAATCTGACGAGTTGTCTTTTTCCGCTTCCCAATGGATCAGCAACTGAAAAGATGATGGATACTTGTACTTGGAAATTGGCACATTCCAGTAGTAGAATCAGTAGTATTCACTAGTCCTACTTTTGATATTACAACTAGCTAACACTTAAAATTAAATGAACCACCATATTCAAGGTCACCTGGTGCTGTGACACTGCCACTCCACTTCACTTCCAGGATTAGATAAATGTCTCCAAGATGTGTGTTGATTTTTCTGAATTCATTTACGCCTCTCCGAATCGCATTGCATCAAAGTTAGCTAGAATGTGCTTTAATGGTAACATTAGCTGTTGTCTAATGGAAGCTAATTGACTTTCAAACCTGTTGTTGGAACTTGAAATATAGTCCGATGTCCCTCCAGATTAAACCATACCTTCTCTTTTCAGCTGCTAATCAATCAGGAAGCAGCCAAATGATAACAATGTGTCAGATTTCCTACAGTGCATGACTTGCACCCTTAGAATGCAAAATGTCCCCACACACGTCTTTTTCAGTTCTTGTAGAGTGTTGGTCAGCGCCTTGCTTTAGTTACAACAGAAGAAAAAAAAAAAAAACAGTTTTAAGGGCTGTCTACACCAGGAACTATCACTATAACGTTAACTTTAAAGATACAAATTTGAATATCAACACTGATGAACGGCAACGTTCTGTACACTGGCACCAAGCATGCACTGCACACTCCAGCTGTTCGGCAGCATAGGACAATGGATATAGGTGTGACCCATTAATGCTACATGTTGTACAGAGGAACAGAACCAGAAGGATATTTGCTGTGTCTCAATTCAGGGTCCGCATCCTTCGAAGGACCTGGCCTTTGCGGTCTTCGAAGGCGAATCCTTCAGAGAGAACTTCAAAGGCCACGTCAGCCGTTGTTAAATGGGACGGTCTGGCCTTCGGAGCATTTCCTGGTTACCTCAGCAGATGTTCCCGCCTTTACCCTTACGTCACGATTTCTGCCGCCCAGGCTTGCGAAAGTGACGCGATGTCGCCATTTTCTCTCTTTCTTTCTTTCTTTCTTCTTTTTCTCTTGAGAATCTTGGGATATGTGAGGCCATGAAGGATAGTAGTGGTGCATCCTCCAAAAAGAGGGAAAAGAAGGCCGCATTTGTGGGCTGCATTTGGAGGAGCCTTCGGATTGGGACAGCCTTCACGCGGTGTTGTGACATAATTGGCCTTCAAATGCAGCCTCCGAAAGATTGCAGACCCTGAATTGAGACACAGCAATTGCTTCACAAAACTCAAGAGGAGTTGGGAGAATCCAACACTGTGTCACAGGAGTTGTCGAGTTTTTCATCCTTTCAAATAAGTCATCATCAGCTATCCCGGCGACCATCAGAGAGGACATCAGTAAAGAAAAAATGAATCTCAGAGACCCCATCAGCACCAAAGACAATTTGGCAGTATGTCTCAGTTCATTTTCAGCCTAGTATGTTAAAAATGAGTGTTTTTTAAGTTGTATAAATAACCAAGAGTAGAATAGATCATATTAAAAGTGTTTCCTTAATGCCTTCATTTAGCTTACATATAAGAGGTCAGCTCAACTGGAATATACCAATATTATGGTCACTCCTGCAACATTATTTTGTAAAAAATGTGTCCCTTAATTCAACGTAACTGATGGCTCTGTAAATTCAGATGGATTTTGATTGGCGGTCAGTGTTCCATCAAATCGCTCTGATCCCAACGATGTCTGTCACCACCATCACTGTCTTTATCGTGGTCTCCTCCATCCACTTGAGTGAGAACAATTTTTAAAGCGATCTTTATAGTTGATACAGTTATCGTTCTTGCCGTGGATAGACATTAAATCCACAGTTTTCTTTCCTTTGAACATGTCACATGAATATATAAATTGGTGACAACAAGTTGTTGAATTTTCTGTGTGACCAGGCTGAACATCAAAGTGATAACTCCATGTTGCAACTGAGCCATAAGTGCCGTTGTTTAAGCTTCTTTCTTAAGTTCAGCTTCTGTATTTCTTATTAAAAAACTGTTTCGGTTGAGGCCAGTTTTCTGGCTGAGGGGCATCAGTGCGTGTGATCAGAATTAGAAATGTTCTGCACAGAGGAAGCTGAATCCAGTCCCAGCAGCGTGCCCAGGTAGGACTGCTCTCGGGGGTCCAGCATCTGATCGGGTCTCACAGGGTGGACAATGTTAGCAGGCTGGGGCGTCAGGGTGTACTTCTCTAAGAAAGCTAGGTCTGTAGCGGCCTGGTAACCAGAGTTCTGCTGCTGCCCTTCAGCCTGCATGCTCACGACACTGTGACTTTGGGAGGAGAGAGAAGAGGCCCTGTGGGCGTTCAAGTCGCCCTGAGCTCCTCCTGCCATCTGGACAGGAACTAAAGTGACGGGCACGCAGACATGTGTAGGAGCAGGGGTGCTCTGGAGGGCTGACTTGGGTTCAGCGCGGTATGCCTTAGAGGGTTCCTCAAAAGGGATGGTGACTACTTTGATATCGCTGAGTGTGCTGATGGGCTGCTCGGTAAACCGAGTGCTGTGCACATGGTCAACATGGTACTTGAGCTTGTCTTTTCTTTTAAAGGTGGCGCTGCAGTGTGGACAGTTAAAAGGACGTGCGTCTGAGTGGATCACCATGTGCTTTGTCAACGTCTTCTTGATCCGAAACGTCTGGTTGCACTCTGTACATCTGTGGGGCTTCTCACCTGTCACATGAACACAAAACAATATCAGTTTGAGAGTGTCAAAAACGTATGCTTAGTACTGGCTCTCTGTCCCAGAATGATTATCCAGTCATACTCTGCTCATGCTGCCATGATCAAACAAGAGCAATACTTGGTGTCTTAAGCTTGAAGGGTGGTGTCTTTCGTTATTATCTTTCCAAAGCCCAAAACTCAAGAGCAAAGTATAAGGAAATGATTAAATTGTGCGTTTAACTGTTCTTGAGTTCGCTGCAGAAGAAAAACATCTTCATTGACCAGAATTTTAATGCCAAAAGAAAACAAATAAACAAACTCTCTTGAATAAACTGAATACATAAACTGACCTTAAAAGGAAAACACAGTTTCATACTGTTTTACTTTGTGTATATGTGGCAAACCCTGCCACCTTTCTAGCCTCAAACAGAGATCTCAGGACCTTATTTTCCTCTGAGAACAGCTTGTTTATTAACTTATGGAAAAAGTAAATATTTCTTAGTTTGTAATATTACCTCATTAATATTGTCAAGACAGAAACCTACACAGCCCCTTTAATGTGAAGCATTCTATTGCTTGTCCAAGTATGATTTTCTATAGTGAGCATCCCAAAGAGTTATGTTCAAACAAATACTATTCTAATTGGATTTTTAATTGGAAACTAACTCTGTCTTGCAATACACAAACAATGCTGCCAACTTATTCCTACATCCTCTAAATTAATCATCAGCTGGTAGGAATGCTGACTTTTTGCCTGACACATTCAGCTTTAGCCTCACTATCTTAACACAACATTGTTTACATTGCCATCGTGTGCATATCTAACACCCTTTTAAAGGGCATCTCCTTTTTAAACAACTCAGCTGGACTTTAGCGAATAAAATCCGCTTGCGACAGTCAATCGTTATTAAAAGCCCGCTGTTGTTTACGTCTGATTGGAATCAGACCCAGTTTGTCAAACACTTCCACAACTTTTGAGTGGTAAATCAGCTACAGTTAACACTGTATGCATATGTGTTATCAACCATGGCGGGGCAGGGATAAGTGATCAGTCCAATCAAAATGTTTGTTTACAATAGATTACAGGTAGGAAGCCTCTTCCAAATTTATTAGCATTCAAAAAATGTATACGATATTTTCATAATGTTGTATACAGATTTCCTTCATCTAAAATATGTGTTTGATGTTTTCAGATAATTAAAAAGGTTCAATATGTAAGAATTCTAGTTAAAAATATTCAAAAATTAACCCAAAATGTCAACACAATGTGCAGAAATAATTGGTCTGACTTTATGATGTCTATGTATTGCATTTCAGAGATATCTAATTAAGCTAGCAGCCTGTCCTGGTCTTCAGTCCAGACTTCTAGCTGCACAGCTAATTGAGATATTAGCTATTGAGATAAAGTCAGCGGCAGTTAGTGGTTTCTCTTGTAATATGCTGCTCCATGTTTGTTTGGAGTATGAATTTGGCAGGTGGTCGATTCTTACATATTGCACCTTTAATAACAACACTTTGACTAACGCTTGGTTGGAGAAGTGATTCACCTGTTGGGCCACAGACTAAAGAAAAGGAAAGACTGAGTTCACCTGAAACGATGTGTCTGCAACACAGTACATGATTTAATCATAGCAGAAACTACACACAGGACTGACCATCACGTTAAACTATGTATCTGTTGTACCCGTTGTTGTTAGAGCGATGTGCCTGTGATTCAATCTACTGAGAAAACTCCCTAAAGCATCTCACTGCTACATTTCTGTTCTCATACATGTTTTCAAGGATCCATTGAATACTTCATGTTCTTACCTGAGTGGGTCCTGAAGTGCATTTCTAGACTGGACTTTCCCTTAAATTCTTTCTTGCACACCTCACACTGATGCACAGCAGTTTTATACCTGTGAACAAGTTCCTCATTAGACAATAAAACAACAATATTTGACAAACTTTAAAGGGACAGCTGGTGGAAATGTTCGCTCTTTTACACCATTGCCAAAAATAAGAGACTAAGTATGACTTAGATTTTTACAATAACATACTTCTGCCAAACTTTCTCTCCCAAATGAATGCTTTTGTAGTGGACCGTCAGATGATCGTGGCGCCTGAAGCACTTGCCGCATTCTTCGCATTGGTGTGCCTTCTCACCTGGAATAAACATAATAAGATACAAAATAACAGAAGTTAATATAAATGACTTAAGATAAGTAAACACTGACTGGAGACAGCATTTCCCCACTATACTGTACTGGAACAAAACCATTAAGCAACAATGAAATGTGTGTGAAGCAGACAGAGCAGACACTTCCAATCCTGCTGCTGTATGTCTCATACTGTACCAGAGTGTATTTTCTGATGTTTGGTCAGGTGATCGTGGCGTATAAAGGTTTTCCCACATTGGTCACACTCGTAGCGCTTGTCATCGTGGTGAACTCGGAGGTGGAGCCTGTCCAAGAAACGGTTTGCTCGTTATAGGCAACTCTATTGATGACACCGCGCCAATAACCAACACCAGAAACATTCTTCAAATCTCAGCGGACCCACCTGTAGGAGCTGCCATGGCGGAAACTTTGGCCACAGATACTACAGAGGTGAGGCTTCTCCCCACTGTGGATCCTCAAGTGCTCTCTTAACGTTGTCCTGTATGGAGAAAAACACTCTCAGTAAAGCAGCTGGTAGGACTGATGGAAATAAAGGGAAGATGTGGGGAAAGTTTAGGGACAGACAGACACACCTTTCCCTGACGGATTTCCCACAAAAAGAGCAGGTCCACTTTCTTTTGCCTCCGTGTGTACACTCAATGTGCCTCTTCCTGTTGCCTGTGTCATTAAACTGTCGGCCACAAATCTCACAGGGAAAAGGACCTGAAAAAGAGAAAGGACACAAACTCCTTCATCTAAGCCTGACTCCTGTAACTGCAGTGACATCATTCTAAGCTTTGCATGACAGCTTAGGTTGGAAAGATGCTAAAATATTCTGATTTGTCTATAGAGTTTGTTTTTAACTGTACAGTTCTCACCTAAGTGGTACTTTTCTTGGTGCTTCAGCCTGGCGAACCTGGACTTGAAGTATTCGTCACAGAAGGAGCATTTAAAAGGCCGGTCTTGGGTGTGCAGGATCATGTGCTCCTGCAGGTGAGGCCTGCGGCTGAAGGTCTTCAGACAAATCTGGTTTAGAAGATCAAATGGTTATAAACTGTTAATCTTGATAAATTGACCTCACACACAGTGTATATTTATCATGTGTGAGATGCACATATTCATCAACTCATCTCCATGTGAACACCTATTTGATCCAACACCTATTTTTATCATCAGGTATTTCTGGAAAGATCTGTGGTCTTGCACTTCAGATCAGCTTGCATCATCAGATAACACATGGACAACACATTATGACTTAAAGTAGTTCTTACAGCACATTTCCAGCCTTCGCTCTTCTTCTTCCTCTTGGTGAGAAACTCTTGAATGTTGTCTGGGTGAAACCTGGCAGGACAGTGAACATGAAATCATCATATAATATGAATGTAGCAATCACAGCTGTTTCCATCACAGAGATCTAGTGGAGGGGTAGCGATACAAAATCAATATACAGTTCAAAATAACACATACTGTGTTTTCAAGATGTCACCAGACTAGAAAGCGTAATACAAATGACCCCTTTTTACTGACATTGTTATCATTTTTTACCTCCATACAGCCAGTAATTACACATTTATATAAAAGGTGCAGTATGAAAGAATGGTCTAACTGTTGAATTCACAAAATTTAATGGTTTTTGCTTTCTACAAAAAATTGCACCTTTAAAGATTGAATGGGTGCCATTGTCAGCCTCTTTCGTCAGGAATGGATCATCATCAACTACTGGACCGATTGAAATTAAGTTAGGTAAACTAAACACTTTAATATTCTCTTCAGGATGACTGCATTAACTTTGATTACTCATTAGCTTTTTTGTTTTTGGCGCTAGTATCAACGGATCAAAGTTTCAATATTTTTGTTTTATGGTTAAATACCTGGAAAGTACTGTTTTTCACCTGCTTCAGCTGCACTATGTATTTAGTGCCAAATAGAAAATGTTAGCACGGAGAGCTGCTGCTTCGACTGCATGCTCTTGTTCCATGAATGATTATGATCATCAGTGAATGATTAAAATAAATCCCCAAAAAAGACCAAATCTGATATTTCAAATTGTTCAAATTGAAATAAGTGAGTTTTGGGGGAAACATCTATTGAATAGACCTGAATACTCAATACAACTAGAAATACATTTGTTAAGAAATGAAAAATGTCCCTTTCCCCTCTTAAAAAAACAATAGATACAAAGTTAGGCCAGCTGATCACTACAGCACACTGCTTTGGTGCCCCCTGATGGCTTCTTGAGCCCTAAGCAACTGCAGTGTTACAGTAAGAAAGGTACTCTGGGGAGGCTGGGTGTTGTGGTGCTGCAGTGTCTCACCTCCTGACATGCTTGGCCAGGGTTTTCTTGCTTGCATGGAGTTTGCTACAGAAGGGGCATTTGTGCTCCTTCTTCTGGAAGGGAGCGTCGCTGGCGTGCTTCTTCTTGTGAACGGTCAAATTAGACTTGGTGGAGTAGCGCTGAAGACAGATGTCACACTGGAACGGTTTCTCTCCTGTGTGCACTCGGGTGTGACTCTCATATTTCCCTAGAAAAGGCAGGAAAAGGTGAAACATGTTAATATATCATACCAGTTTATTAGAAAACTAATAAACAGCTATTCCAATAACTAACTGTCAACTATCAAGTAAAAATGGCAACATTAGCATTTCAAATGTGAGATTTTACCTTCCCGATACAGATGCTAATTAGGAATGAACAATGTTTTTTTCAGCTGATACCGATAACTGATGATTACCTGCTTCTAACAGCTAATACCGGTAAGACAACCAATATTTTTACATTTTTTCAATTTTAAAAAAAGTTCCTTAAATGTAATTTTTCCCCAAACTTGGGGTATTCCACAGGTCTTGCAAGATTTTTGTGTTAAAACTTGTAGACGTGTCCCCTCCTCTCTGAATCCCTGTGGAACCTGTTAATAAAACATCCACACCATGCAGCGATCACATGTTTTGCTCTCTGGTCTTACTTCTTTAGGTGTTTTTCTTCTGTTTTTTGGCAAACTGCAAACCAACTTTAAAAGTGCATACCACCACTCACTGTACTGGAGTCTGTAAATGCTGCACTTGTTAAAGGGTGCAATAAGTAACAATTGGCCACCTGTCAAACTCATATTCAAACAAAAAAAAGGGGGGGGGGCATCAGAGTAGGCAATAACTGATGCTAACAATAGCTGACTTGGCTAGTTAGCTCAGTTAGCCATGCAGCTAGCGGTTCAGACTTGAAGCTCGAGGACCAGGGGAGTGTTACTCTTTAGCATGCTAACTTCAGTGAATATCTATGAAAGCAGTCTCGATTTTAGAGATTTTTGTTTAACTTTTGACTTTTACTCATTTCATCCTACATTTGAACACAAACATCTGTACTGTCTACTCCTTACACTTTCAAAAGAGGCTTGTTACTTTAGTTTTACTGCATTTGAGGGGAATTACCAAATATTTGTATCACTGCACGCGTCCTTCCCAAAATCACAAGAGACTACTTTCAACCTATCAGTGCAAAAGACATAACAAGACAGGAAACAAACAGAGGAGATTGAAATTGGGAGAAAAGGTTTGTAAGTTTTGCGTATCTGCAACCCTCTGCCTGGATTTTCTGATTTCTCAGTTTGTAGCTGTGCTTTACCAACCCAAAATGACAGTATTTGATGTCCTGGGAATGAGACTCAAGAATCAGCTAGCTTTCCGGTGCATTTACAAACAGCTCAGACAAATCCTACCGATTCTACCATATAGTTAAATAGTCTTTGAATTATATTAATATGACATGAGGTTCAGTCAGCTTTGCACAGAAAGGGCCTTAAGGAGGATACTTTTTACTTTTATACTTTAAGTAAAATTCAGAGCCTGTACTTTCTTACTTTTACTTGAGTAAAGAATGTGTGTACTTTTGCTAGCTCTCGTAAATTGTTTGCTATCAGATCTGTGCACAGATCCATCATGTACAGGCCAATATGATTCCAGCATTTTAGGCAGTATGAGAGGCATTTCCATGACTGGTATGTGGATCAGAACAACTCTCATTTTAGAGTGAATATCTCTAGATTATGGTCGTATAAAAAGAGCAAATTGAAGAAATTATCTTGGGCTTTTCTAAAATTGTGTTGGGCATCATCAGTATATAATAATTTAAAATAAATAATCAAGAGATCAATCAGTAATAAAAAATGTTAGTTGCAGACCTACTTGCAACCATGTAAGACAGCAAATATCATTTCAGAAATACTAAGTAAAACTAGATACTCAGTGGCGATGATTCCTGTATTTAGCACCTCAATCATGTAAAGATGTGTAATATAGACAAATGACCACCACTCTCTAGTAGCCACCACTAAATGACATCAACTGAAACACTGTAGACCTTACTCCACTGTTCCCACCTGCGCGGTCAAAGGTCTTGTCACATTTGGGACACTTGAGCGTCTTCTTGCTGGCGGTTTGGATGATGACTGGAGCCAGACCCTCTGGGTACACTGGACTCTGGCTGGAGCTTCCTGCGGCTGACACATGCACCTCCACCTCGCACAGCGCCTGGTGCTCTGCCCCTCGTACATCTGAACCCAGCTGATCTGCGCTTTTGTCGACTGGACGGACCTCAACGACTTCCCTCTGGGCAACCGCGTCCTCGTTCAAATCTCCTCCATCTATCTCCTCCTCCTCCTCCTCCTCCTCCTCTTCCTCCTCGTCCACTGTGCCTTCCCCCTGAGCAGGTTTAGACGTCTGGTTCACATCCAGTCTGGGCACTCGGTTTTCCACGACCACCTTTTCTGTTTCTTTCACTTTATCTTGCGCTCTTGGTGGAACAGTCCTTTGTTTTTCCTCAGGAGTGTACTCCTCATTGTCTTTCTGATACTTGGTGGGTGCTCTCCTCCTGCGAGCTGATCTCCGTGTGGTGGCAGGCTTCTGACTTGCTGTCTTCTCGTTCTCAGCTGAGGTGTCCTGCTGTACAGCAGGGTGAGTCTCAGGAAAGTGGAGCTGCAGGGAGCTGTCAGCACTAAACTGGCTACTATGCATGGTGCACGAGACATCCGATGCGCTCTGGATGTCTTCGTCACCTGCTGGCGAGTCGCTGGAGGTCATTTCCACCTCAGGAGACCCTCTTACATCATCCTGTACCTGGATCACATGTACTGGGTTGTTGTTGTCCCCCTCTTCACACAGAAGCTTCAGTATATCCATCATGTCCAGAAATCGGGCCGCTTCAGTTAGAGCTGGTAGGTCCATCTCTGCGACAACGCACTCAGAGGTGTACAAAAAGCCAAGCAGGAGCTGGAAAACAGCATCCTCCACATGGTCCAGAGTCACGTGTGCTGTTGCTGGGTTCTTGGACAGCTCAGCATGGAAGTAGCTGCTCCCATGGGCCAACACCACCTTGTGGGCACTGAAGAGCTTCCCTCCCACAGACACAGACACATCACAGAACTTCTGCCGGGTCCGGTCCTCATTCAAGAACTTGAGGAGGTGGTGACTGTGCTGCGACATGGCCAGGTGCCTGACTTGTGAGGGTGATTCTGGGAGAGTTTCTGAGTCTCGTGGGTCGCTGGTCGAGCCCAGGACAGTGCCCAGCCCTGTGCCACAGTCATTGCTGGCACTGGGCTGCCTGCTGCGTTTGGGACGCAGAGGATTACTAGGCTTTTTCTTCATTGGTGTGTCTGTTGGGCTACCACGAATCAGTCCTGAAAACCAGAGGAACAGAAACAGTGCTGAGATTTAAGTTGCGTCAGTGCGAACTCTCCCAAATAAGGGGTTTGGAGCCAAATTTGATAGGACTGTGTATTTAAGCTGTTTTGACAAATGGCTTGGCATGTAAATGTGCCTGAATTTAATAACACAGCAATGGTAACAGCTTGAGGCGGTCATGAAGGAGACACGGTGGTAAAAAAAAAAAAAAAGAAAGAAAAAAAGTTAGCATAAATGTAAACAAAAACTGTGCATGAAAAGATGAGCAATAGCGGCTTGTTGCTAACGTTTCATGTATATTTCAGATGGTGTTATACAGCAGAGAGAAGCCGTCAACAGACAATACAGGCCTGACGGACATGTGTATTTTAGCTAGTAGCCGTTTTGCTGTCCTGTAAACGTCAAAGGCAATAACGTTGTATTTGTAAATTCGCTCTCCACCTCAAGGACCCCTAACATTACCAGTCTAACGGGCGGGCCCCCTCCGAGGAGAGTGTTGACAAACGACCCTTATCGCTACCCCGTAAATTAACCTTTGTATCGAGACGTTGTGAAATATATATATATCTCACCTTAGAGGTACGAGCTGTGTTTTCGGGGCGCCACGCACTCCAGCTGACAGCAAGCAACATGAAAAATAAACGGAGGAATAATAATTTCCTGAATATCCTCAACGCCACACCTATGCATCCTACCAGAAATGTCGGACACCGTAACAAACCGTTCGCTCATTGGCTGCTTCAGCTTTTGTCCTCCGAAGCTGCTGTTCGGAGCCGTCAACACAAACAAACACGAGCGAAACTGTGACAGAAACACTAACCACAACACCTGCGATGGTGAATTTGTGTGAAACGCACGGAAAGTCGAGCGCGAAGTGCACCAGGAGGACATGTTGTCGAGAATACTTTGCGAGGGGTCCATGACACGAGGGTATCATGGGTAATGTAGTCTGCAAGCCAATGGCAGCCTTACATTTACAGCTGGCAACCGTCTAAACGTCAGCAACTACTGACTCAAGTATTGTAGCTGAGTACGATTCTGAGGTACTCATACTTTACTTGAGTATTTTTTTACTCTCATTGTACTTACACAGAGAACAATTTAAAGGCAACACAGAAACAGACATACAGTACGTCTACAGACAAATCTGAACAAAAATAGATGCAAACTATACATAAACTATTCATACAAGTATATGCATAAATGTAGATAAAACTGTCCAACAACATATAACAATAACTACGAAGGCCTACAAGTCAAGCTTTCTGTGGATTGTAAACCAGTACAAATAGTGCAAAGGAATAAATATTGAATTAAAACCGCATGCAGTGATGAAAGATCGCTTCAGGGGGCTGCAGCACACCCTGACGTGCGGGGGTGTCAGGGCCCTTAACACGGGCAAATCACCAATATTGAGCAGGAAATTCAAAATGACCAACTTCGTGCTGACTTTAGGCAATGGCTCCCAGAGACTTTTTAAAAAAATACTTTTTATATGTCTGGGTGTGATATATTTGCCTACCAATTTACGTGCATGTAAGCCAAATGAGCCCCTATCAGACGGAAATTTTTAACCCTGATGTGTGTGCCAAGTTCGCCGCATTTTCAAGCAGGTTTTGCCCCTCAAAAATGCGATTATATTGGCAGAAGAAGAATAATAACACCTTTAGCGATTCGTGCTCGGGCCCTAATAAGCAGAATACTAGACTATATACTTAAAGTGGGTGGTTTTGTGCAGTACATGCACACTATGTATCCATGTCTATACACAGCGTATACCAAATGCAGGATTTTTAGATAGATGATACATAGGCCTACATGTTAAATCACAGCTAGTACTTTAAGCTGTGTATAAATGTATAATATGAAGGTACAGTACGTTTAAAAGGAGGCACTATATGCACATTTTCAGGTTCACAACTTTACTTTGGGTTACTACTAGAGGAGGTTTACATTCTTTGATGTTTAAAAAACACATCAGTTTTCTCATAATGTCCAGTGCAGTAGAATCGTATTCGCCATCTGTCTGAAATGCTCTGTTTTAGCTCCTGTCTCTTTAAGCCCTCCTCCTGAATACCAAGACTGCTCTGATTGGTCAGATCACACACGCCTGAGCCAGCACTGCTCACCGTGCCTCCGATCGGCTCTGTCATGTTTTCAGCTTCAATTCTACCTTGAATATAGGCATAAATTATGCAAATGTGTGACGTGGTCCAGTAGTGTGATGTTGACAAGTCAAGGAATTAAGAGCGGGACAACTGGCGAGGTGTCCAGGTGCTTCAGAAGCATCGTTTTCAGTGGGAGAGAGGAGCTCTCCTTGGCGCAGACTATGGTGAAGACTTTTTAACTTTCAGGGCCTTTCACATGCACAAGAATATAACACAAAATGAAAAAGCACAACAGGCTCCTTAGGAGTTACAGGTTAATTGACTCTGTATGGCTGATATAACCATACAGTGAGGGCCTGTGGGAAGAGGATTGAGGTTGTGTCTATCTAATTTTTACATACAGAGCTCTGTAGTGCCCACCAGAGGGGAGAAGTGGGAACAGATTGTGTCCAGGGTGGGATCAGTCTGCGGTCATGTTTGCTGTGTTTGTACATAAGTCCTGAATGGAGGACAGAGCAAAACATTGTACCTTTTATTCCACTACATTTGTCAGACAGCTGAAGTTACAAGTTATTTTGAGAATGAATTATACCATATGAAATACAGTGTGTTTTACACGTATTTCTAAAAGTAAATACATGCTTTAATATAATGATAAACTTTATTTAATAGTTGTTTTATTTCATTTATTGGATCATGGCCCTGAACTTTTGGGATATAACATACTGTGAGTTCCATCGTAAAAACCTGAACCAAAGCAACTGTAAAACAAGTTACACTAAAAAGAACAGTAAGGCCATTAGTATGACTAATGAACAGGTTGAATGCTCTCAGGGCTTTTCAGGGAAAGGTCTCGTGATGACGTCAGTGACGTTTTAATGAGAGAGATACTTCCCAGATTAGAACTACTGGCCTAAATTTACTTCTTTCAAAGACTTGGCTTCGGCCCAGTTGACTGCTGCAGCCAAACAGTCCTCAACAGAGCACATGCTCTTTAGTAGGCAACATGTGTGCGTGCATGTGAACACATGTGTTTTATGTTTGTGACCAGTTGTAATAGTTGTATTTTGTGAATATTTCCCTCTACAGATTTTGTAATGAAAGATTTCAGTTTGTGCGTCTGCTCATTTGAGGTTCACCATCCTTTCCCAATCTCTCACATGCCTTTGTTTTCCATCAGGTGGACCTCGAATGTCCCTTATATAACTGTACATCAGAGTTCTGTCAAAGAAAACAATGTTTGGAGTTGCTCATATTAGCCTCCTGGATGGACCCCTCCCATCGCCAACACATTGAATGTGTAAGACATTGTAAGTGCATTAGCTTAATCCCTCCTATCTGGCTTGCAGCGCGCCAAGCATTTCAGTGGACATGCAGAGAGGAGCAGAGATGGAGCTGCACACACGAGTGTTCCCCACCTGTCTGTGAGGATGAAGATACTGACAAACATCTTGTAATTTGGAGGACTTGTTGAGGACAATGTTGAGATTCATCGTGCATGTGTGGATGTTTTGGATGCTTTATGCAGGTAATGTCTACAATATGTATACTGCGATCACAGATAATTAATATTTAGAAATTGTCATGGTATCTTTTAGACATTATAACTACAGATGGGTTGTTTCAATGATGCAATCATTAGCGTGTTTATCTGACGGTCATCTTTCCTGTTGATTGCCATAACTTTGAAGCAATTATTATCAGTTTTTATAGTTGTTTTTTTTTTTTTCTTTGGTCTCTCGTCCTTACTCTGTGGGTTAATTTACTCCCACACACACATTTGTGACTTTTTGCTGACCCCCACTGACACATGGGCCTAAAGGGGCACTATGTAGTTTTGGAGAAGAAATTTGACCTCAGAATTTTTATATTTACAGTATTAATGAGGTAAAAATACAAATAATTTAATAACTGAATAAACAAGCTGTTCTCAGAGGAAAATAAGGTCTCCAGAACAATGTTTGAAACTAGAAAGGTGGAAGGGTCCGCCACATATAAACAGAGTAAAACAGAATGAAATTGTGTTGTCCTTTATGGCCAGTTTGTTTATTCAGTCATGAAAACAAAGACATCAGTCAATGAAGATATTACTCTTCTGATTAAATATCTTACCCATAACTACATAGTGCACTCATGTTTGCATGCAGTTCACTGTTTAAAGAAGGACCTTGGTTTGTGTTTGCCTCTCCAGGTGCTTCCTCCGCTGAAGACATCGATGCATGTGAACAGCAGCCATGCCAAAATGGTAGCGTATGTGAGAGCCACAATGGAGGGTTCAGATGCCTTTGCTCCCAGAAGAGCCAAGATGGGCGCTTGTATGGGGGAGAGACCTGCACAACTGCACTTTCAGGCTGTGACGACAACCAGTGCGAGAATGGAGGAATATGCTCTCCCTTACTTATCAATGATCGGCACACGTATAAATGCATCTGCCTTGCTGGCTTTGCAGGCCCTACATGCCACACTCGCACTGTCTTCTCATTTGAGTCCCCAGGCTACATGTACATAGAGACTCAGCTTCTTGAACCAGAGGCTCCTCTTAATGTGACCCTCAGCTTCAGATCAGCACGACCAGTCGGCACCCTCTTGCAGCGCAGAGTGGACGACCTGCTCCTCAGCATTGAGTTGATGGATGGGCATCTCTGCCTCCGCAGCCTGAGAGGTCAAGGCTCCAGCACGCTGGTTCAGGAGCTGCCAGAGTACTTGTCCAACAACCAGTGGCACACGGTGGAAGCGTCGCTGGGCGGCGTGGTCAGCCTCATCAGGCTGCTTTGCACCGAAGGAAGCTGCATCAGAGACTCCAGCGATGAAGTCCAGCTGCTCGAGCGAGCCTCTGCTCTCCCCAAGCCGGGAACAGTGCGTCAAAGCCTCTTCGTAGGAGCAGTAGGGGGGGACTGGAGTTTGGGCAGAGAAGGGGACGAAGGGGACCGCCCGCATGCTTTTCTGGGCTGCTTCAGAGATGTGTTTGTGGACTCACATCTGGTGCTGCCTGTTGTAGAAGAGTCAGACGCCCAGGCGAACATCACTGCAGGGTGCAGCGACAAGGACATGTGCGATGACAGTCCGTGTCAGAACCGAGGCCGCTGTGTGAGCCAGGGATGGAGGAGCTACATGTGTGAGTGCCACAGGCCTCATGAGGGAAGCAACTGTGCAGAGGGTATGACATACACACTCTGTAAACAACAGCACCGCATGCTGATTCATATTAATGATCATGTGTTTTAATTAATCCAACCAGTACACCCTTTCTTCCTTTTTTCTCTCAGAAAAGCACAGCTGCCAAGAACCACGACCCCTTAAAGGTCCAAAGTGTAGGATTGCCTCTAGAACGAGCTCTTTATAATCACAGAGGGAGCCATCCGATGTCACGATGATTAAAGTTCAGCCAAAATTAGAATTCAGTCAGTGTCTTCTCGCCTTCATTCAGATGGAAAGTCGCGCGGAGTTTTGTAGTCCACAATACATTTCAAGAGCTTCACGGCGAAACAGTGTTGCAGTATTCTCCCAAACAACTGATGGAGACTGGGAGCTGTTCTGAAATCTTAAAAACAACTGAAAAAAAGAAAGTAAAATGGCTCCCCATAGCTTGTCCAGCGTGATCCAAGTCTTCATGAGCATCGTCATCCCAAATTGATTTGAAAAGACATTTTATTTGGACCATTTTCAAACTTAAAATCTTCTCCGTAGCTAAAAGACTTAGTTTGCACCTCGTCTCAATTGAGTGTACGAGCTCAGCTGCACAACAAGGGTGTAAATATTTGAGGCCATTTCATTTATTTATTTATTTATTTAGTATATTGGTTGTTTTTCATGTTTTAAAACATATTCTTCAGTTGTTTAGGGGAATTCTATGCCGCTGTTTTACTGGGTAGCTCCAGAAATGTGTTTGTTTATTAACTACAAAAAAAAAATCACCCGGCTTTCCATATGACTGGGGGTGAGTAGATAAAGACTGAATTTTCATTTTTGGGTGAGCTCATCCTTTAAGGTTCGATTGGATTGTTTGACTTGCATACTGCTCTGAAAGTGTAGATTCACATTATTAATGAGCGCCTCGCTGCGTGAACATACCTAGAAATCTTCTGAACGTCAAATGCCATATATGTGTGGAATACTTATTTTCATTAATTGCAGCATTTCAACCCTTCTAGACAGAATTGAATGCTGTAAAACAGCTACAGGTCAAGCCAAGTTCAAAGTCAATGTCACGTCACTGCAGAAATCTCAGCGTTTCTAAAGACAGCGTCCCTGCGGGATGATAAAGTTAGTCGGTCGACTTTAAAGGAGCTTACAGTCCTGGTAGAATTAGCTCAGACTTATAAGTAGGTGGCATTCAGCAACACCTGGGCCGAGGATTTAAAAAACGTGGGTTTCAGTAGCTCACCTGGAACGCCTTCACTTTGACAGATCAGGGAGTCGGGACTCACGCCATGCAGAGCTATTTTCGTTGGTTGGTATCCTCAGCAGCGTCATTCTTTTTTCAAGGAACAGAGAGCACGCTTCATAGTTAAAGCAATGCAGGGGATAGTGCATAATGAATAGCTTATGGTCCATAGCACAATAAATATAACATTTTAAGCATCTGAAGGAACAGTTTGACATTTTTGGAATATGCTTGTCTGGGTGATAGGTGAGGAAGATCAATATTTGGCTTCAAGGTGAGAGTGGAATCACATCTAACTTTAAAATAATAACACTGAAATACTATGCCTGCAATATTAATGAGGTAATAATACAAACTCAAAATAGTTTTGCTCTAATGGAGTGAACAAGCTATTCTCGGAGGAAAAATAAGGTCCCAGAACACTGTTGGAAGCTAGGAAGGTGGCAGGGTCCGCCACATATACACAAAGTAATACAGTATGAAAATGTGTTGTCCTTTAAGGTCAGTTTGTTTATTCAGTTTCTTCAGTCATTAAAACAAAGAGAGTTCATTTATTTTGTTTGTTTCGGCATAACACATCAGTCCGATCTTTCTCTTCTGATTAAAAATTCCTCCCCAAAACTGCATCATGCACCTTTAAGTCATGGCTTTTTGTCTTTCCTCCCCGGCCAGAGTATATCACTGCGAGATTTGGGAGCAAAGACTTGGAGAGTTTTGCTGTCTTCTCATTGGATGATGAGCCAGGTGACACTGCGACTATATCCATGTTCATTCGCACCAGACAGTCCAGCGGGCTGCTCCTCATCATGGCCAACAGCACCAGCCAGTATCTGCGCCTGTTGCTGGAAGAGGGCCGGGTCAAAGTTCAGGTCAACAACTTTGAGACCCTCCTCAGCCGGGCTGTGATTAATGACGGCCATTTCCATCTGGTGACTGTGAAGCTGGATGCAGCGGAAGCTGTCTTGTTCCAGTCAGCTCAGAACCAGGGCTCCATGCACATCAGGCCCATCCAGGCCCACCCTGGGGATCTGGTTTACGTCGGGGGGCTGCCAGACTCAAGGGCCTCTGCTTCGTTTGGCGGCTACTTCAAGGGATGTGTCCAGGATCTGAGGATTAACAGCAAGCGGCTGCAGTTCTATCCCATCGCGACTCTAGTGGAATCATACAGCCTGGAGCAACTCGTCAACATTGAAGAGGGATGCAGCAGCGACAACGCCTGTGCTGTGAGTTATATCAGTGCTGCTGCGTTCATTATGCCGCCTTTAATTTCATTCCTCATCTTTTACAGCCATCGAGGACAATGTAGAGCTGACAGGAGGCTAAAGATGATTCATCTTGGCTGTTTTCTCTTCTCTAGGTCAACCCCTGTCTCAACGGTGGAGTGTGTTACTCCATGTGGGATGATTTCATCTGCAACTGCCCCCCCAACACTGCGGGGAGGCGCTGTGAGGAGGTGAAATGGTGCGAGCTGTCTCCCTGCCCCGCCACTGCTGTTTGTCAACCCCGCCCACAGGGCTTTGAGTGTGAGTGTCCTGAGATGAGGAGCTGTTGTCGCACTGTTCCTTTGTCTTAAAAAGTACATGACCGTGGGGTAAAAAAGAGTCTCGGGAACGGCCAAGGACAGAGGATGTATGCTATCAATAGTGTGTTGTGTGCAGCCACACTGCTATTACCGGTGTACAGGTAAAACATATTGGCACAAAAAAGGATTCGCAGTAAATGTATACGTCTTTTGTACCAGCCCGTTTCCGCTCCTGCTGTGTATCCACTGAAGGGACTGTCTGCAGTGCACTCACCGGTGCAGGCACTGATTAATTACAGTGTGGCTGATTACAGAAGGGAACAGAGTTGAGGCAGGGATCCGACACAGGATTCCTCTAAGACGTGGTAATCCCCGCTCAGATTAAGTCTACCGCCACATGCCTGTGGCAGTTTATGATGACAAGTCTTCCTGGAGGTGTCACATGTTCAAAAAAAGAAAAGGGAGGGGAGCCCATGATTGTAGCTGCCAATCGAAGCCTCTTTTCATGTTTTTCATACCGTCCAGCAGTGGTGGACACAGGGTGTTTGAGGGGCGAGGGGCAAAATAAAATAAAAAGGGCACCACAGGGCACAGAGAGACGTGGTATATTTATAGTGAAGAGAGGACACTTCACCACATTTTCTTTAATGGAGGGGCAACTTAGAGGGCACACACCAAAGGGGTATACAAGAGGGCACTGCCATTTGGCACCTATTTCAGGTGCCATTTTCCTTCCTTCAGCTATCTGAGGGTTAATGTTTCCAAATTCCCATGTTGCTACATGTAACCAAGCCCCCAGGAGGAGCGGCAGGCTTTGAAGCCAACCATCATCGTGGCCAAACCGTGTAATTGCATTTTTGCGTGATGCACTGGGGCCGAAAAATTCTTTTTCATTAGCTTACATTGAGAAAGAAATAAAGCGGCGGATCAGCATCTTTTTTTGAGCATCATAACCCCTGCGAATTTATAAAACATTTGGGAAGATGAAAGAGCACAAGTTAGCTGGGCGCTAAATCAGACGTTAGAGTTTGCATTTTTCTCCAACATAGTAATAATAATAATAATAATAATAATAATACCTTAGTGTTATACAGCGCCTTTCAAGAGACCCAAGGATACTTTACAAAAATACACAGAGCCCCTTTAATGTTAAACAGGGGTAGTTACAGTAAGAATGGGCACTGCAATCAATTCAATTAATGGAAACACTAGAGTGAATAGTAACATTTCTTTGTTATCAAGTCTCGTCTATTTCTCTTCTCCAGGTTTGTCAAACGTGACATTTCGGGTTGAGAGCAGCATTTTGCTCTACCGCAGCAATGGGAAGATTAAGCGCCGCCTCAGCAGCGTCTCCTTCAGCTTCCGCTCAAGACAGGCGGCCGCCACCTTACTTCATGCACAAAAGGACTCAGACTACCTCACTGTCTCTCTCATGGACTCTCATTTGGTCATGGAGCTCCAGGCTGGGGCTAGCATGGATTCCCACCAGATGACACTTGAGAGCCAGGGTCCAGTCAGTGATGGAGAGTGGCATACTGTGGAGCTCAGCATGGAGAACCAGACACTCCTGACCTCCAGGTGGATCTTGGCTGTGGATGGAGGCAAGGAGGAGCTGAGCGTGTCCAAAACTGCTGCGGGAGACCTGGAATTTCTTCGGGAGGGAGCGGACATCTCCCTGGGGGGACTGAGCCTGAACGCTGGAGAGAAGCTATCCGGCTGTTTGGGGCCGGTGGAGATCGGAGGCCTTCCTCTTCCTTTCCATCACGACACGGAGTTAAACCTCCCCAGACCTCAGGAGGAGCAGTTTGTGAGGATAGACAACAAAGCCACCCCACAATACGGATGCTACGGAGCCAGCGTGTGTGCACCTGACCCCTGTATGAACGAGGGTGTGTGTGAGGACCTGTTCGACCTGCACCACTGCACTTGTCCCTCCGAGTGGACTGGGCCACTTTGTCAAGAGCCAACAAACGCCTGCATCTCCAGCCCCTGCATCCACGGAAACTGCGTCAACCTGCCAGCGGGGTTCAGATGTGCGTGTGAGCTGGGGTACAGTGGTGAACATTGTGAGGTGGAAGCTGACATGTGTGAAAACAGCAATTGCAGCAACGGCGCCACGTGCCTCAAAGGTTTCAAGAGCTATGGGTGCCTCTGCCCGCAGAACCTGACAGGCCCATACTGCGAGTGAGTTCAGTTTATCAGTATTTCTGTGATAACAAACTTTAAGAATCGAAATGATTGAATTTTTTTTGTTTGAGCTTTACCTTTAATACCACTCAATTATCTGTCAAAAGCTCTGCAGTCAGTTACGCTGTATGACAATTGAATTATAACCTCTAGTACTTTAACCTGTACTGATTTATAAACTGGTCTCTTGCAGTGAAAGAATTCCTGAAATCCCATGGTACATTGAGATCAACCCGTGAGTGCTTTTACAGAAAGAAAATGAAAAATAAACACGTTCTACCGGTGCCAAACAGGAGGGCATTGACATTTCCTCGCATTCTTTTTGTCTTTTCAGACTTCCTCAGTTGCCTGTATCTACATGCATGGGTACGAGATGGAACTACAGCTGCTTTAATGGAGGGAACTGCTCCGAAGCAGACAACACCTGTTTGTGTCTGCCTGGCTTCACAGGACAGTGGTAGGACTTCAATCGCTCAATAACCAGACAGGACCATTCAGATTTGATTTCACAGGAAATTAATTGGAACTATTAGTTGTAATAATTGCCATTAAACATAGATCAAACTGCTACATGAAATGTAAAGGGTGATGCCTGAATTCACAAAAAAAAACTAAGGTTTTCCTCAGTTTTAGTTTTAGTGTCTTTCAGCTCTTTGTTTTGGTTTTTTTAGTGTACTACCTGCCTAGCACCAGACTGCAAACAGACGAAGTTAGCAGCTAGCTGGTGAACACAGTGAAGCTTTTAACAGTTAAAAAGCAAAATATTTTTCTCAAGAGGAAGTTGAGACCAAAAGCGGAGCTATAAAAAGTGTAACTATTTGGATTGAATTGATCAGGTATCTAGAAGCACAACTCCAAATGAACGCTTACATTTCTTGGTGTCAGGTCCATGTGCTAACTGGAGTGTTGCTAATAAAGTGCCAGTTCTTTCTCGGTCAATGGTCTGCACCAAATTGTACTCACCCATAGACACCAGCCACCTAAATATGCTAGTTTTTGCATTGTTCCTCGAGAAATTAACGAAAAGTTTGGAAACCACCCTATCTTGCAATGTTGTAGAAAGGGAGTAAAAATTCCTGGATCCACACAGAAAATGAATGGGGTCTATTCAGGGCCGAGAACCATCCACCATCCGAAATGGAAATGTAATGCAAATCTGTTCAGTAGTTTTTCTGTAATCCTGCTCACAACCAAACAGACACAGTTGAAAACATAAGCTCCTTGGCGAAGTTAATAACAGCAATCGGTGCCAATGAATCAACTTAAAAGGTGATACCCTGCAGCTGGCTTCCGCTGCCTGAAAGAACCAACTAAGGCTTAACCGAAGTGTACCCTTGAGGCAGATCTGTGCTCCACACGGTAATGTTTTACATGCTGTTTCCTTGTTTCTGTTTTTTTAATTCAGTCCTTCTTTTTCCTTCCAGGTGTGAGAAAGATGTGGACGAATGTGCCTCGGACCCGTGTATGAATGGAGGCTTCTGTGTAAACTACGTGAACAGTTTTGAGTGTGTGTGTGATATGAATTACTCAGGGATGCACTGCCAAATGGACGTCAGCGACTTCTACTTGTACCTCTTCTTGGGCGTGTGGCAGAACCTCTTCCAGCTGGTGTCCTACCTCCTGATACGCCTCGACGATGAGCCAGAAATCGAGTGGGGATTCAACGTCAACGATTAGGTCTCTCCTTGTCCATTATGACCCCTTGACTTAACTTGGTGGAGGGTCACATCGGATTTCATTTGAATAAATTTAAGCAAATTTAGTGCTCAGAACTGATGTAATATTTAATCATAAAAGGTGCAATATGTTGCAGCATTCCAAAATTAACAAAAATTTTCGGAAGAAAGGCAAAGAAATTATTTTTTAAATTATGCAAAAGGCATCTGTTATGTTGCAGATATACCTATTGAAGTTAACATGCTAACCAGCTAGCCCTTAGCCACTTTGTAGGGTGATAGATTGATAGTAAACGACACAAACACTCTCCATGCTCCCTGTCCGGGCAGAGTCTGCTGATACGACCACTGGCTGAATGGTTGACTGAACTAACTAGCTGAGGGCAGCCACAGTTAGCAGCAGTTTGTGGTGATATGCTGCCCCGTTTGTTTGGAGTATGAGTATGACAGGGGGCAAATTCCTGCATAACACTCCTTTAACCTGCACACAGCACATCAGCCAGTCTGTGATGTGTTAAAGGAGGAAGCACAGAATATTGATTTTTCATCACTTCTGGTGAGCAGATTTGAAAACATCCGATACATCTACCTTGATGGTCTCAGTGGTGAAGGGAAGCTCTTCTCTTTTTGTGGCCTCTTGTGACTGAAGTTGATAAAACAGGTGTTTATCAACTTTTAATGTGCTGTCTACAACAGTATTAAGTAGATCATCCATGCAGAAACAAAGTGTTTCAAACAACCTGATACAAGTCCTTTTTTATAGGAATCAGAACGTTGTGCCCCCTTTATTGTTTTCTTTTTTAGTCACACAGGCCGTGTTTTTTTCTGATCTCAGCTCGAGAGCAAGTTGCAATAAATGTACAATTTGTGTGGCACTGGATTTCATTACATTTAGCGTACCGACACATCTTTTATAGAAGTTTCTGTTATGTGAACAGATTTGTTTGGTAATATTAAACCATATTTATTGTAGTATATTTATGTATTCTATCTGGTTCTCATACTGAGAACCATACATTAGTTTGTTGTGTGCCTTAAACTTGACACTTGCTATCAAATCAGTGTTCCTTTTGTAACTGTTCAGGGACAAACTTTCATACAGTTATAATCTCCTGGATATTAATAAAATACATATCTGTATGTATACATCTATAGAAAGGAAGTTGTGTATTTACGAGTGTGTGTGCACCTTAATATAACTTGACGAAGGCTATTCTGCATGCAGTGCATACAGTACATAGTCTGTACGATGGAAACAGAAAATAAACTTGGTGAAATGTTTGGAAACTGTCTGCTTTTTATTTAAAACTGTATATAAACATTTGTATATGCAACAAACAAAAGAAAAATAGTAATTTGGACAATGATTCCAGTTCACAGAACTTAATTTTCTTCAAACAAAATACACATAGATTCTATTCAAACTTCTAAACAAACAGGTAAACTATGATGCAAACAAAAGTCCAAGGATGCAAATTTAGACTTCTAAAATGTGCAAATAAGGTGTGCAGAAATGTTAACAGAAAATAACATCTGAAGACAGACATGGACCGTGACAGATCTGGTTTCGACAGGCAGTCCGTTGAGTAAGGCCCTGTTGGTGCACCGTGTACGTGTAAACACGAGTCAATTTATTAACATGCCTGATTAAATAATTATCATATAAATACAGTAATCATACAAGCGTTATGATTCAGTATGAACAGTGCACCTGATATAAGACTGAATCGCTCCTACTCGGGTCACTTTTAGAACTCAGAGCTGTGAGGCTGCTGTGGAGCTGCTAATGAGGCCCTACACAGAGACAAGTGTGGACTGTTCATTTCCTACATTAATCAGAAGCACTACATACGTAAAACTGTAACACACTGGTCAGCCCTGTTCATGGAGCTTACAGTCGCAGAGCTCTTTGTAGATCCTCTTGCGTATCTTTGGTATGTCCTTCTGTGAAAACTGCAGAGGCTTGCCCAGGGCAAGGCATCGAGAATACTGTGAAGGAGAACAAAACACAGTCATTATGTAGTGAGCGAACGGCTCAAAACAGTCAGACATGATTAATGATTGAAGTTGTGCATATATGGCTTGGAAAACATGTCGGTACCTCCAAGACAAAAACTCCACAGTCATTCTCGTTGGTCTGTTGTGGGACTTTCTGTGAAGGACAGCAGGGGGAGACAAGACACCACGTGAGTCAGTGTGTTGGGTGGAACTCCAGCAGGTGAGGCTTTTAGCCCTTGTGTGACCTCATCTGGGCCCTCTTCACAGAGACATCCTCAGTCTGAAATCCTCCCTCATCTCAGTTTAGAATAACATTGTGGATTGTTGGTATTACAGAAACATGTTTCCTAACTGTTTTAGTCCCATTTTTCCTTAGTATAAGACTTCTGCTCTACGTCCCAACTGAAGAATTTCCTATGTTCGGATGGAGACCTAGGGTAGACCCTGTCCTAAATTCAAGTCTGAACACTGATGTTAGCCTGTCAGAGAAGCTAACACTGATACTATTCAGTTGTAGAAGTGACATTAATATTAGTCTGTTGTGGAAACCAACACTGAAGTTAGCCAGTTGGAGAACAAACACTGATTTTAGCTTGTTGGAGACACTAACAGTTATGTTAGCCTGTTACAGAAGTCAACATTAATGTCAGCCTGATGGAAAATGTATGTGTGACCTATAACACACACTTTGATTGCTTCTACAGTAAAGTTCACAGGTTTAGTAGCATTTCTTAAGTTAAGATATAAGGGCTGCGATAGGCTGAGCCACAGTTGTGAGTTTATTTTTGTTTGAAAGAGATGTTCTTTATAAATTGCGAGAGGAAAAGCAGTTTCAGCAGCGGATATTATTTTTCTGCAACGAAGTCCCTGTTTTGTTCTCTTACGCCACTCCTTTGTGTAATCTGTCATTACAGGCTGTTACAACAACCGTGCATACCTCATCAAATGACACCGTCCAGCCACTTTCAAAAGCTGTTTGCTTCTTCTCCTTCGCTTCTGTCATTAAGTATTTCAGGATGTTCTATGAGAGGCAAACAGAAGAAAAACAGTTTGAAGAAGGGACAATTAGTCAAGCTCAAGTAAAGTAAAAGCAACTTAAGACGTGTATAAGAGGGACAAAAAAAAATAAGATACATGAAATCTGCTGTTACCCTTGCAACCTTTTGGAGTGCATTCCCTTGAGAGTCATAAATGCAGATCTTCTTTTTAACACTGTCAGCTGTCACCAGACACCAGTGAACCTCCAGGTGAATGGGCACCAAAAGCAAATTCTTCGAAAACAAATCCACCTGCGCACGAGAAAGAAACACGGGGTTAGAGCAACACACTCTGCTTTCTCTTTATTTCAAGCTCAGTCTCGTGATAACTCAATTATGTGCGTTTAAAGGGGCATACTGAAATTTAAATCTGAAATCTAGCATTTACAATATTAATGGGGTATTAATTCTAACTAATGTTTTTATTCTTTCCTTAACTGAGTTAACAAGTTGTTCTCAGAGGAAAATAAGGTCTCAAGATCACTGTTTGAAACTAGAAAGGTGGCGGGGTCCACCAAATATAAACCGTATGAAACTGTGTTGTCCTTAAATGTCAGTTTGTTTATTCAGTCCTGAAAACAATGAATGTGTTTATTTCGTTTGTTTAATGTGAACAAAAGGTCAGTCAACGAAGAGCTTCCTTTTCCGATTAAAATGTCTTCCCAATAACTACATAGTGCACCTTTAAAAGTGTATTTATCTTTAACCCCAATTGACGCATGACAACAACAGCAATATATAAGATAAACAAATATAGGATAACACCATTCCCATCTTGGACCTTACCTGCTTTGTCCATCTCTTAACACCATCATATCCTTTAGTCATGAGCTGCCTGTGGAAGAAGCTGTTGAGAAAATGGACCTAAAAGTGGAGATATAAAAAATTACAAAAGTTCTTGTAAAGCTTAAATAAATTATTACCGTCTTAAAACTCTTCAAGTACAGTACAGAGTTCAAGAAACAGTGACAAAATCTCGATTACAGGCAAATAGTCGTGGATATATCCCTATGTATAATCTGTTAACTAGTGAGCTTTAGAGCTCTGTTAGGCGTACTGGTAGATACCTCGACTAGCTGTTTCCCCCCGTTTCCACTCTTTATGCTGAGCTAACTGCCTGTACCTACATATTTAGCATTCAGCGAGATCAATCTCATCAAACTTGCGTCAAGAAAGTGAATACGCGATTCTCCCAAAATGTCAAAGAAAGAGTCAAACTATACCTTTAATTATTTATTTCAACCATCTAGTGTTCCGAATACAACAAGATAAGAAACAGGAGTTTGTTTTCTACACAGCACTTAAGATTACCTTGTGATGGGCAGATTCCATGATCAATTCTCCATACATGTTCATGACCTTAAGCAGAAACAAGACATACATACACTTCGCATAAACACTTTTTGCTTTTGTTCATCACAGAAATCTTTCCACTCAGAAACTGAAGTTCTTGGCGTGTTGGATAATAACCTGGTCGTTGAGCCAGTTCTGATCTGCCAGTGTGGACAAGTCATCCAGTGCCAGTGTGTGTTTCTTGTAGACCACCCGGAAAGAGGGAACAGGTTTCTGAATGATCGCAGCTCGGTATTTGGTAACTTCTGGGAAGATGACATTTTTCCTGCACGGGAAGAAAAAATATACACATCAAGACCATAACAGATGACATTCTGGATGCTCCATCGATGAACACACAACCTTTAAAGATTACTGCTGCTTAGTCAAGAGGTTTTAATCATCAACTGATAAAAGATACATTATTCATTTAGATTTGGCTGCAACGAACAACTGTTTTCAAAATTAATTGTGAGTCTATAAAAAGGTCAAACATTTGTGAAAAATGCTCTGACGTGACAGCTTCAGATTCTTCTTCTTTCTTTTGACCAACCAATAGTCCAAAATCCAAAGACTATTCATTTATGATCACAAAAGACAAAGAGGAGCAGAAATCCTCAAATTTAAGAAGCTGGGACCAGCAAAGGTTTTTCTCTTAAAAACTGACTGAAATGATCAGCTGGCGAACTATTTTCTTTTAATCAACTAATGGATTCTTTGACTAATCATTGCAGCTCCTATTCTGATTTCTGACAAAGACGAACCTGTCGATGAAATCAGCGTTGAACCTCCTCTTCAGGTGTCTCAACACGTCGCTCTTTTGTAGTGGGATGAAACTGCCGTAACTTCTGTAAAAGTCATCAAGGAATTCTAGAGAAACATTCAAACAGTGTCAGCTCAAACAGCTGTGAAAACAGGACACATAAACCAAAGAAATGATCAAATGTGAAAGAAAGACCTACCGTGGATGTCTTTCGTCAGTACTTTAAGGCTGACATCACTTTGAGAAGACGCTGACTTTTTACTGGTGATTCTGTCAACGGCAGCTCTGTGGCCAGACTGGTCCTGACCTGGAGGGAGAGCAGTCAACTGTCCTGACGGGGCGTCAACCTCAAGCCTTTCAGCTAGTGTCCTTGGTTTTTTAAATTGTGTCGTTAACCCATGTGCATCACTGTCTCTACTCAAGAGAGGTTTGACTGTGTGTCTTAAAGAGTCATTTATTTCATCAAGCTGCGTTAAAGTTTCTGTTTTTTGAGACGTTGGAACGGAGACGTTACCAGCAGAAACAGTTGTGTCCGCGACCCGGTTCTGTGAAGGCCTTGAAGCAAAGAACACTTCTGACAAACTGACAGATTCAGACTGCTTCAGCCTTGTAAGCTTATCCTCTGAGCCACTGGTATCACATCCAGGTGATGACACGACTTTGCTTTTATTTTTCTGTGACTTCACGCTGAGGCACGACCCAGACTTTATCCCGCACGCTCGTTTCTTTGCTCTCAATATCCAAAAACGGCATTTCTCTCTCCGCTTCCTCCACATCCAAAGCTGTAATTTACAATACAACCGTCTCTTGGCTCGCCGGGAGAGATGAGAAACCCCTTTGACTGAAGACGTAAATCCCTTTTTCCTCTTCAAGTATTTGCGCCGGTGGTTTTGTGTTCGGTGCATCATGGAGCTTGATCGAGGTGAGCAATGAATGGTCTCATGAGAGCATGGAGTTGTGGGAATAAATCCGAAATCTCATAAGCAAAAGTGCCTAATCTGGATTTTATCAGACCGTTGATATTTCAGGTCAGCTGCTCCCAGCTGAGCCAGTGTAGACTTTTCATTGATCTCTAGGTGTCCTCGTCCTCCACACTTTTGCTGCAATCAAGAACATATTTGTTAGTATGCTCCTACATATTTACATCACGAGTCTTACAATGGCAATTACACATATAAGTATAGAGACAACAGAAAGTATGAAAGTGTGACAAAATGAGTAAAACCTGAAGATAAAAGATAAAAGCATCTTTATACAAGTGTGTTTAGAAAAGTGCGTTAAAAATGGGGCACCGTTTTCGCACGCCTGATCTCTGCAGGCAGGGCACATGCATAGTCAAGTTTATTTTTTAGCCGTGACTTTGGAACATATGTTAAAATACAAAACCTTAAATTATGGAGAGGTTAACAGCTTTTAATCAACTGCAACATTAACACAATGTTTTAAAAAAGCTGCAATATGTAAGAATTGGCTACCTGTTGAATTCCTACTGCCAACAGACAGGGGCATTGTATTACCAGAGCCGCTAACTGCATTCTGTTGCATGAGTGGAATTACTGTTAGCGAGTTAGCTCAGTTAGCAGTGCAGCTAGCCAGACTACCAGGGGAGTGATGGAAATAGTTATTTATTCAAATTGGCATTTTTCTCATCTGCTACTATCTAGTGTTGTAATCTGTATGCTTTTTAATGTCTTTATATCTTACTTTTGCTGTTTTTATGGTTTTGATGTTTCATTTAATCCTTTTGTTGGTAAGAATTTTAGTTAAACACGTTCAAAGTGTACTTATATTATCAACTGAATGTGAAATACAATCATTAATATTGTATATTATCATTAATATATTAATATTGTGTTGCAGAGATATCTACTGAAGTTGGGCAGCTAACCTGCTAGCCCACAGCTCCCTTGCTTGGGATGTACACCCACATTCCCCAGGTGCTCTGAGTTCACCAGCTGCATGGCTAACTGAGCTAACTAGCTACTGGCAGCTACAGTTAGCAGCAGTTAGTGGTTAATCAGTCCCTCAGTTGTTTGGAGGATCAATTCGACATGTGTCCAATTCTTACATATTGTACAGATAAGTACATATTTGCCTACATGAGTCTTAATTGACTGAATATCTAAATGCAGGACTCTTACCTGGAAATAAGTATTTTTATATTGTTGTAATGCTACTTTAAGGATGACTTGGTAACAACTACTTCCCCAGGGGTGAGCATGGTTTTAAGATGATATTCAATTGACCACGTCTCACACAGTTAAGAGCACAAGCATTAATATTTGACTTCCCCCGGGCTTTGAAACCACACACGACTCACAGTATGGCAGTTTTTCTTCTTGACACGTGTTTCCATGCAGGGACCCTTTTTGCTAAAGTAGCTAACATAAATTACTGCCACAACAACTGGAAGTAGCCATGACTCCTGCCTTACCGTCTCTGCCTCGCTGCCGCACTGAAACTCCGGAGTGAGATGAACTCTGTGACGAAGGTCTAACAGTGACCATGTCTCCTCTTCTTGAAAAATGAACGCACTTTTTTATTTAAGACGCGATGTTTCACTGTCTGACTCTCTCACGCTGCAGCATCATGTATACAATCCACTCCACATTGGGAGTCGCGTGCGAAATGCGTCACTCTTACCGCGGTAGAGCCTTCAAGCGCGGCCGCTGCTCGGATTTTTGATGCGCCTCTATTCTGACTGTTACGGTATCGGTGCTCGGAGCGGCTAAAAAGGGCAAACGATTCGCATTAAGACATTATATAAGAATAACCATTCAGGGACGTTTTTATTGAGTTTAAGGTCACAAAATAAGTCCAGATTACATAGAACCGCTTCAGTAGTATAAAATCAAAGTGAACGTCAGCTCGAGTTACTTATGCATTCATAATTTCAACATTTTACATGTTTGACAAACATTCTTCCTAATAGGAACATATCTATCTACATATATATATTGAAAAATCAAAACTCAAATATCGCGATATTTATTGAAATATTGCCGAGTCATATTCAGAATGTTGGCCACAATTTCAAATGGGAAATGTTGATATACTCTGTGAAGACATTGAAATTGTCCCAGCTGGAGTGATCCTGAACAGGATTCCAATCAAATTTTCAGCAAACCTCCACAGGATTTGTTTTTATTACAGTTAAAATATGAGATTTTACATTCAATTATGAATGTTGAAATGTAGTTAGAGCTGACTTTATGATTCATTTTCTCCAAAACTATACAGTAAAATTGCTCAAAAATTCCCCTGGATAGAGTCAAGGTCATCCTGAACAGGATCTATTGAACAACATTATTTATTAAAAGTGCAATACTGTATGTTGGAATTGGCCACCTGTCAAATTCATTCTCCAAACAAAAAAAGGGCAGCATATCACCAGAGTAACGGCTGACTGCTGCTAAGTGTAGCTACCCTTTGGTAGTTAGCTTAGTTAGCCGTGCAGCTAGCGTAGGAGACTGGGAGCTTGGAGCACTGGGGGAGCATTGGAGTTTACACCATCAGCAGCACAGGAGCTTTAGACCCAGATGGACTGGGGCTAGCTGGTTAGCATGCTAAGATATCTCAACAAGACACTACGTCATCGTCATAATGTCAAAACTGTTATTTCTTCACAATTTGAGTTCATTTTTGGATGTTTTCAACTTAAATTCTCGCATATTGCACCTTAAAAGGCCATATTGTCTCTCCTGCACTGCCCAATGAGATTTTACAGAGAAAAATGTGTAGAATAAATTTGTTATATTGCAAAAACAATTCAGATTGACAATGACAGTATTTAGTTCCAGTAAAAAAGAAATTCTCCTCATTTGGTTCCATTGTTAAGCAATGTCACATCAGAAAAAAATATGTTTTATTGTTCGACACAAATCCACGCACACAGGTATTCAATTGGCTGTTTCTTTTTCTACTTTCTTTGCTTCTTGCACGTAACCAAAACTATTAAGCATATTCTCAGTTTTAAGTTTGACTATGGCCTGCGCAAATAGCTGTCATTTCATGGTCTTTTGTGTTGAACTGGCCCAATTGAGCCATTGAGAAGAAGTGTTGTGTTTATGATATAGCCTTCCTTTTTATTAGTTTGAAAATGTCTGCAGAAACATACAGCAATCCTAACCAGGATCTATGAAATCAGTGTTAAATCTCTATTTCAGGTGTCTCGATACTTTACCTTTATGCAGTGAGATGAAGGAAAGATCAAGAAACTTCAGAATTGTCAGCTCAAATGTGAAAAAACAGAAACAAAAGATGAAGACACAAAAATAATAGAAGCAGGTATAACCTGGGTGTCCTTTGTCAGCGCTCTATTGCTGATATCTGTTTGAGGATGAGTAATTATCTCATCAGGGTCTCTGTTTGCATCCGGTCCTGACCTGGAACGACACTAGTGTATTATGCAGATGGTTCAATACAGAGCAAATGCTATGTGGGCGAAAAAGCAAAGACTGTCGCTGTCCCTAAACTGTGTACCCCCTGTTGGCAAATGTCCTCTTTACTGAAGTGTCATTGAGCAAGTCACTGGATCCCTGCTGGCGGCAGGGCCCTGCAGCTGTAGCTACACACTCACTCTGACCTCTGTGGGGAGAGACAGCTGCTTACACAATATGTTTGATCATGAAGCTCTTCAGACATTTTTATATGATATTTAATTCCAGACACATTTTTGACAGATGTGGGCAGAACAGCTATGGAATGAAACTCTCAGATAGTGGAGATGTTTCTAGATGTCTCACCATTAAACACAGTGAAACCATCACTGATTAAAGCTGGACATCACTCCACTGTGAGCCAGACTTTGTCAGCTTACATTTGTTTTGGCAGCAATCCTAAAACAGAGTATGACCCACGTGTGACGCATGAGTCAGGAGGGATGATCGTGGTGTTTGACTTGGCTCTGTTTTCCTGTTTGAAGTACAAGATATATACACCCCAGGCTGCACGAGCTCTGCCTCTCCACCTTACCCTAATCTGCTCCGTTGCTCTGAAATCTCTCATCTCTCGCAGAAATGAATCTCCTGGGCATCACTGTGGTTCTGGTAGGACTGGTGGGGGTATGGGCTCAGCCCAATGTGCTACGACCCTTGTGTGACTCGCCTGAGGCAGAGGAGGCTGCTCTGGTGGCTCAGGATTACCTCAACAGCCAGCACACCCATGGCTACAAGTATGCACTGAACAGGATCGAGGACATCAAGGTCTATACTACGGTAGGTTAGCAGGTGCAGTGCTTGGGTAGTACAGATAGTTATCTCTTTCCTGTTTATCAACTTTGAGGTAGGATCATTGGATGCAGGACATAACAAAGACAACAGGTTCACAGATAAAATCATTTATTTTTTTTATTTTATATACAATTTTAATCCCAAATTGGGAAATTCTTTTTTCCACTCACATTACATACAGGTGCGCACACACACACACACACACACACATGCAGTGTAGAGGAGATGAGCGAAGGGGCTGCCACACATGCCACGGCGCCCAACGAGCAGTGTTAGGGGTCGGTGCCTTGCTCAAGGGCACCTCGGCAATGCCCAGGATGTGAACCAGCATTCTCCAACTGCCAGTCCAGTATACATTTTGATATGACGATAATGATATGACGTAGAAAGATGACTGAATAATAAAAATAGGGGAAACCCATCCTTTAAGATTATGATAACTTCGGGTTTCCACTGTGTCAGCAGCAAAACAGCTGGCATATGGTGCGTCTGCAAGCAAACATCTGCACAGACAAAAATCAACACTTCAACTATGCTCTATTTTTCAGCGTTCAAACTACGTATTCATGTTCATCCAGGAAAATGTGACAATTTGGTGATCAATCAACACACTGCGGATCCTGTCAAGTATTTGTCTGATGAAGAAGTTTTGACAAAAAACAATCAATAACATTTCATTCGTCCTGTCCATAGGCTGATGGAGGCAACACATACCTCCTGGAAGTTGACCTGCTGGAGACAGACTGTCATGTGTTGGACCCAACACCTGTTGCCAACTGCACAGTCAGAGCCAAAGCGTTGACGGTGAGTTTGCAGACCATTAGTACACAGAACGACACAGTGCCCCTTTAAAGGAAATCAACCAAATTTAAGATGATTAGCATTTTAGAAAATAAAACAATGACAACAGATTGACTGCTGTGCTATTTCTTTGTCTCCAACCAGGCAGTAGAAGGAGACTGTGATGTGGTGCTGAAGAAGGTTGGCGGAGCTCTGACTGTCACAGCATTCAAGTGTAAAACAGAGGGTAAAGGGAACACAGACACCTACATACGTTCATAACATGCCACACGAGTGTGACCCTACAGAAAAAAAAAACCTGTATGTGTCTTTCCTTGATGGCATATAGAGTCAACCGAGGACATGTGCTTGGGCTGTCCCACCCTCCTTCCCCTAAATGACACCACAGCTCTGGACTTTGTCCATGCATCTCTGTCAACCTTCAACAACATGACTGGGAAAGAAACGTACACAATTCTGGAGGTTGGAAGGATGTCATCACAGGTGGGCCCGAAAATGATCCGCTGACTTTAATCTTTTTTTTTTTTTTTTTTAAAGCACTCACACATTTTAATTTGGAACTGTTGATAATTCTCAATACCTTGTTTCAGCTTGTGGCTGGTGGATCGATCTATATAGCAGAATATGTTGTAGTTGAGGCTAACTGCACTGATGACGCCTGTGTGCCCCTGGACAACGCCATGGCTGTAAGTACACCAAACATCAGCTCAGCTTTCCACAAGAAAAATGCTTTTTCTGTAATCATACTCAGGAGTAGCTGTTCCCTCCATCATTATTGGAATTGTTTATTGAATACACTTTTATAGCCCTGCTGATCAAAGAAGATGTGTAAATGATAAATCTGGTCTTCAAAACTCACCTTAAAGGTCCATTATGTCGTTTTGGGTAAGACATTTTTAAAATATGGTCACTGACTGATATTTTTATGTCCAATCAAACTAAATAAACAAACTTTCTTTGTTTTCATGACTGAATAAGCTGAATAAACAAACTGACCGTAGTCCGTTATGGAAAAAATTAAGCTTTCTGAGTTTGTGTTATTACCTTATCAATATTGTAAATATTAGATTTTTGATTTGAATTTCTTCTCCAAATTATTAATAACGCCTCTTTAAAACAGTTCAAAATAAACAAAATTGAGAAAAAGAGCTTGATTTTTTTCTCTACCAGGTACGTGGCATTTGTTCTGCCAGAGGTTTGATTGCTGATCACAAAGTGGACTGCAAGATGTTTGCCACTCTGGTAAAATACTGTATTAACTACTCCAAATCAATTTGATGGCCAAAAATAAGTCCTAAACACATTTCCTAAGTCTCTGTTGATACATACGCTTTTTCAGATGCCTATCGTAGATGCCAACAGCACTGCACCTGCAGCTCCCGCACCGCCGCTGGTGGCCCACGTACATACAGGCAGCCTCTCACGCAAGCATGGTCTGAGACACCACAAACTCACGGCCATGCATGACCCTCACCTAACTGGCCTTTTGTCTGCAGAATCACTAGAGTCAGCTGAAGTTGTACCTGCAGTCCCTGCAGTTGTTGATGCTGCCGCAGCTGCTGTGGATCCAGCTGTACCAGCTGCTGATCCAGCCGCAGATCCTGCTCCAGCTGCTGCTGATGCGTCCTCAGATGCCTCATCCAGTGCCGAAGTCCCTCTTGTCCTGATGAAGAGAGAGGTTCCTGCTGCAGACGCTCCTGCAGTGGTTGACATCCCTGTGGTACTTGTGCCAGCGTGCCCAGGAAGGGTCAGATTCTACTAAGTGTTCAGGTCGCACAGACTCTCTATACTTTCTTCAGCTACATTGGTGCTAGAGTAAAATGTGACTTTAATTGATAAATGAACATGTCCTCTGATAGGTTGATGTAAGACCAATACACTGCCTACAAACAAGGAACAATCCATTATTTAAAATCACCAAATCACATAAGCATTCAAAAAGACTGTACAATTAAGTTGTATTTGATACTGCTGAATAAACATCTCAACTCAAAGCTTTTCTTTGCTCTTTTTGGCATCCTTGTAATGTATTGAAACATCTACTTTGGTACATTTAACAGCAGCTGTCAAAGAATAAAGTTACACAAGGCCTTGGATGGGTTTAATGGGGATACACTGATAACCTCTGTACAAATCACTGAATGTACACATGGGGAACCAAAATGCATTCAAATCATTCATTCCAAATCTTTGGCTGATTGCAAAATAAAGCAATGTTTGCTGATGGTGTTTACTCATGCCATTGACTTTCCTGTGAACCCATTGACATTTCCACTGATACGAAAACAAAGAATGTTGCTCGGATTCGTTTCCTGTACAACTCCATGTCATTACAGTTAATCATTTTTATTAAAATTAAATAGAGTTTTATATATAAGTCAGGTAGTTCAGATAATTTTTATTTAAACAATGAAATATGGCAGTAACTCTAGATGAGCAATATATCATAACTGTACAAAAGAGGAAATAAACTTTTAAAAAAATGGTTTAAGTAATATGTAACTAGGCACTAGGAATAGTGTGGTCGAATGGAACTCTAGGAATGTTGATTTTTAAAATATATTTTAGGAACACAAAGATTTGAGGCCACTTGATGAATGGGCAATTCTAGTTAGTGCATTTACATGAAAGGGTCAATGATCAGGAAGTACCAGTCCATGATAAAGCCAAACAAGACACTCAAGTTCATTGCACCATTTGATTCCAAATAGTGGATATAACGCCAACAAGAACTGAGTCAACTATCAACTT
>OMLP01038656.1:0-16749 GCA_900302685.1 Spondyliosoma cantharus | reverse complement strand
CAGTTTTATATTATAATATTATTTATTTCATAAATGGGTCATATGGATTTGTGTGTAATCTATAATGTAACATAGTAACTGCAATATAGCTTAATAATAAATACATTTCAGAAATTATGAGTTTAAACATTATTATTATTATAAAACATGAATCCACGGGATTTATTTACAATCAACCTTACCAACGCTAGCTAACCGGAAGTGCGCCATCTTGAACTACGTTTAATTGCAGCTAGCTAATTAGCATGTGAGCATTAGCAGCCTGTGGTTTCATCTTTTTACCCAACGTTGCCCTTTTATAAGGTAAGTTAAACCTTAATAAACACATTAAACCACTCTAACTGGGCTACTAAGACACTTGACAACGGAAGAAGACGCGTTAGCTGTAAAATAAGGACAAATACAATGTCAACAGTAAGCTAATGCTAACGCTAGCATACTTTTATTTTTTTTATTTTTTTTTAGCTAACGTTAAGCGTTAGGAGACTGGTGGAGCGAGCACCAGGCGAAGCAGGTGGAGCTGCACGTCCTTAGGTAAGTTTTCAAAGAGATTTTTCGTTCCCAATTTATTAGGAAGTTTTCCAGGATGTACACATATTCAACAGTAGATGCTTTGTGATTTAATATATTCTTATAAGCCTTTATAATTTATGGAAACCAGCATAATTGGTGTCTCATGATAATGTTAATGTCCTTTGTTATTAACCTTTTCATCAGAATAAAATTCAATAGCTAAAGCAAATAAAACAGTTATGGCACTCTGCTCTCTATAGCTATATTATTATAAAAATCTATTATGTGCAGAGGACCTAGTGGCAGTAGGAGGGCAGAGAGAAGAGGACAGAGGCAGAGAGGGCAACAGGGTCTCAGGTGAGTGCAATTGGGATTCAATTTTAGTGATTTCTAGTGTGCTATATTTAAGCCACATCTTCTTATGGAATACCACATCACTTTGAAAAGCAGCTTTTATTACATGAGTGCCACTTTACCTGCAGGGTGACTGTAAGCTGTAAAATGTGCGTTGCAGGCTTTAGTGTTTTTAAAATGGTAGTTTTCTAAGCTCACCAGTTTATAGAGGAAAAAGCTTCAACTATGCCTCCATTTTGAATCCTGCTCTATGTGTTTCACCTCAGGGCACGTATTGATATAATTAATTTGCTTGGCAAGCTCACAGAACTGACTTTCTTTCCATTTCTCGGTTCTTGAAGCTTTAAGTGAGTGGTAGTAGTGGCAGTCGCAGGGTGGACCTGTTGTAGTGTGGTAAACCTCTGCTAAGTTATGTGTGTCTGATTTACTTTGGCATGCCTTCGTTTGCTTTTCCTCATCATAGGTGTGGTCTTGATTATCTCCTAAAGCTTGGGATCATGTGAATGATCATGTCATGTTATGAAAAGTGAATCTGCAGCGGAACTGCCCTAATCCTGCATTATAAAAATAAAAACAGTAGGCCACTGTTTTCAAAAATATTTCTGACTGTATGTAAGCTTATGAAAAGATGACCCTTTGTCTCTCTTGATTTATTACCTCAGTCATTAGTTTCCTAATGAGTTTATGGTCTCAGTCGCTGGTTTCAAGTCTTCAATCAATACAGTTTGATGTTCATTTTGTAAATTATCCCACTGAGAGTAAAATGGAGGATAAAGCAGGGTATACGTTAGGGTGTGGCTACCTTGTGGTTGAGAAGTCACTACCCTGGCGTGTCCTTGTGTTCTCTGTCAGATCCAATCAGGACATCCTCCCCAGCTCCATTCTGTTGTGCAATCATAGTCACTTCTCGCTGCAAAAAAAACAAGATGGCAACGACCGTAATGCCAAACTCGAGACTTCAAAGCGCTTTAGTCCACAAACAAATGGGTGAAGTCACAATGGGTTAAGTCGCGTTGTGTGTCTGTGTGTGTGTGCCTGTCTGTCTGTCTTTCTGTCTGTCTGTCTGTCTTAATCTCACATGCTACTGGACCAGTCAACCTAAGATTTTTGTTGTGCACATTTATTACTGTATGCTCAAGGACTTTTCTCGCTGAAATTGCCCACACAGCCTGCCGTGCACTCTCTGTTGTCCTACAGTCTGGCTCACATAGCATTTACTGACAGTTGGTAGACCACATCCTGTGTCTAGAATCTGTGTGCAGAGGCATGCCTGTATAATCCGTAGCCCTTGTGCCCAATATTTGTAGTAAATTCCAGTCATTTGTCACAAGAACATCATCACATTCAAGGAAATGCAATTGTGTGCTATTATGGCTATAACAATTAAGATATTTCTTCCTTTTTTAAAGTCCATTTTTAGTATCAAAATATTTTCTTTTGCACTCAGACATTTTTAGATCGTGACTGAATAGGAAGTGGCTGGTCGGAACGCTGAACACAAGATAAAGTATCTCAACACATCAAGACTATAATGGAAGTGAAAAACTTTCACAGTCATTATATGAATAATTGTGCTGCCTCACTATTACTTAAAGCGGGCTAACAGTGTCACATAAACATGATAACTTCATAGATTTGCAGACTGTGTCTTTCACATCCAACCTGTTTGATTTGTTTTAAAAGGGTTTTTGGCTCCTTTACTTAGTTGGTTCTGTTTGTTTAGGCTGCTGTAATAGCTGATAATTAAAAAAAACGATGTGGATCATACATCCAGACCCAGACTGCCTTAAAAGGAAGGTATCGGTGCCTCCAAACAAACAGACCACCCACAGTATTTTATGATAAGCTTACACGGAGTTGTGTTCCTCCTCTGTGTAATTTGGCAGTTGTTTTGTTTCTCACACTCTGACATTCTCCACAATCTCATCTATTTGCATAACAACCAAGATGTTCTGTGATAAAGCTTGATGTGATTCATAACCATATATGAACATGAGTGAATCTTGTAATTTCCCTCCATCGATCATTAGAGCCATCAAACAGCAGGGAACTCAGTGAGATGAAAAAGCATCACCTCAGTCATTTTGTTGCCATATTCACATAAATCAAAGCCCTTTTTGTGTCTTTTAGCGGGTTCAGGTTGTAAGCTCTCGGTCTCATGGTGCTTAACCAGCTTAGGAGTGACACTGACCGATCTGTGTGATTGAAAGATTAAGTACATGAGTGTATTTAAGAGGAAGAAGATAGAAGAGAAGGCCAAAAAATACGTACTGATCATTTATAGATGAGCAGATCCTGGAGGCCAGTTTGCTGCTTATTTGATGCTGCCAAAAGGCTCAATAATGATTTGAAAGCTCTTACCACATACCGCCACCATTTCCCCAAAGGTCATTATTAATATCAGCACATAAATCAGTGTTATCTGTGGTGAGGACATACACCCTGTGGGAATAGAACAGTGGTGTGTGAGGCACATCTTTTATTTATCTGTCCTTCTCATCTGCACCTGCTTACATTAGTTATTAGTATGCCTTTATTAGTTACTATTACTGTGTTTGTAAAATTTGACATGTCAAATGAAATATTGTCATCATCAGTAAACCTAGTGGAAACGGTGAAATCCATTCTGCCTACTGGCTTTTTCTTCTTGTTCCATGGAGGACGTCAGTTGCGTGGGCAGGCCTTCAATGCGGCCCAGGGCACACATGCGTACACACTGCTGAAAGAATGTGGTCACAAGTGGCCCGGACCACCTCCAAATCTGGTGCGATTGGATCTCAAATGCGTCCTCAATGCGACCTGGGGGTGTTCACACCTGTACTCAAAGCTGTCCACTTACGGTCAGATCACTCAGTATGCATGTTGATACCAAATGTGAACAGGGCCCTTGTTGGTGCAGTGTTTCACTCTGTTCTGTTGAATTGTTAAAAATAACTCTGAAACTGGATTATGAGTTTTGTTAATAAGGGATCACTTCAAAGCCAGAATGAAGAGGAGGAAAGAGAGAAGAAAAACTCTGGTTTAGTACTTCTTGGGACTTAGAATTGAACATGCTGACGTCAGAACTATAAATATCCTAATTCAGCATACTGTACAAGAAGTATTTCTTAACATTAGATGTGGTATCTGTGTGAGTGGTGGTCTGGTATTCTAACCTCCGTAACACATGAAGGATATAACTGGAACATACTGTCAAAGGCTGTTGGCAAGAAGCTAATTTTACTGTTCGGTGTATCTCCCACCTATCAACAGATGAACACACACACACACACACACACACACACACAGACATACCAACATCCTTAGGGAGTCAGTTCTAAGTTTGGGTGCTGCTAAGTCTTGCCAGGAAACCCTATACCCCTCATTGTCCCCAGGACGCAAGCACTTCACATATGACATTTGAAGAAAGACGGTGCTGCTAGAGGGTGGGTGATGTCGGTGTAGATATCAGAGACGGGGTTTTGTGCCTGTAAGTGTCGTATTTAGAGGGACGTGTGGATTCATGCATAAACGTTTTGTGTGTTTTTTAATTGAAAGTTTACTGTATTTAATGCGTGTGAAGCTAAACACTCAGCAAGGTGTGAAGTGTTTTGATGCTGCAGGGTTCAGAGGAGAATCAGAGGGATGTCAGCACCTCACGGTGAACTCGCACTTCCTGACTGTCAGGGGGGAGGTTGTCACGGTTGGCTGCAGGGAGGGTGACATTTTTCCAAAATAACCAATGGCCCATTGTGCCATATCTGTGGTATGGGTGGGGGTGTAGCCAGGTGAAGCCGCTTCAGATCTGCCCTTGTCAACTGAAAGCTCAAAGGTCACATCAGCAGTTGTTAGTCTGAATGTTTGAGGTCAGCCAAAGGTCGTGTGAGTGTTTAAACAGTGTATTTAAACAAAGCATTTCAGCTATGCAAACAAAGTGTTTCAAAGGCACTTCAAAAACATAGATGATATAGTTTTATGCTAATTCTGGCAAATTAGCTATTAGATTAAGAGACCTCTGAGGGCTTGAACTTGGTTCCCCCCTTGTATTATGATAGTATCTCTTGCCAGCATACCACTATGGGAATTGGGGAATATTGGTAAACACACCTCTTTTGACCTCTTGGCCATGATGCCAAAATGAATAAACATGAGAGTTCTGTTGCAGCAGAGGGGCGGTGTTGCACACTGGTTCAGCTTTCTGTCTGCGCCCTAAATTTTTCTCACTAGTGTTATTCCAGCCGTGACTCTTTCCCATCACTGCTTCTTCTTTGGCAGCTCACATTCCCGAGAAATGCTTCTCCCTTATCTCTGCAGCGAGATAAACACCACTACACTCTGTTGGCTCCACATAATCTTACCTCATAGTGTTTCATTATCGCTAATTGACAAAAATAGATGCATAATAAATAGCAGGCATTATGCATGTGTAATTAAGCCCGGAGAGTGAAAAAAAACTATTAAAAAGAATTCACCTCACAGGCTTAAGCTCATGATGTAGGCTTAGTTGTAATCAATGTGTTATTTATGTGATGTGCTCACAGAATGATTCATGACTACGTTGTGTACGACACAGAGGATTTTCTCGCATTGAATGTGTAATGATGGATGTGTAAAAACCCCATGTAAGTACATAAGGTCAATCTTAAGGAAGTTAACTATTCAGTTGGTTACATTAAGGTCACAAAATACTAATGAAAAAACTAATGGGCTACAACTTATCTTCAAAAACCAAAAATAAGGTCATAGACTGACAAACAGGAAAACTGAAGACTTAGCGTCTGAGAAATGGTAGTGGCCAATTAAACATTTTATAGACTAATTGAATTGATTACTTGAGAAGAAGTATTGTCAGATCAATCAGTAGTAATAGTAATCGTTACTTGCAGGCCTAAAGCAGTCACATTTCTGCAAAATGTCATTGGCAAAACAAATAAGTACTTTATAAACATAATTGCACCTTTTTTTAAAAGCACATTGTTTACCAGTTTTGTGCCCCTTCAACTGGTGCACTTCACTAAACTGAGACTAAGCTATGTTTGATTATCTTGCTACCAATCCTTACCATTTTTATGTCCGTTCAAGTCATCATGTTATCAAACTGACTACTTAGTGTTGATTAGAAATCTACCGTTAATTCATTAATGACACAAGCCTGAGTCAGCAGAATCCTCAAAAAGCAATTTAGATCATTACATTTGGGGCACATTTCTATTGATATGCATACCCACATGTGATATTATTCACTAACACAGCCACACTAGATGCTTGACAACAAACGCTTAAATATGTATTTACTGTACTCTGTGCATTCATTATCTTCATTTCTACCAGCTGCTATATATATATATATATATATATATGTATGTCTTCAAAATGCTCAAGAAAACAGACTTGTTTGATTGACTCAAATCAAGTTTTTTGAGATTTCTGGGGCCCTTTGCTTTAGCTTGTACTTAAACATAATATTTACTGGGACAACAGAAAGGGGGATGTTTTTCGGTAGTGAGCTGTCCTCGGAGTATGAAGTGACTGCATGTCCATCAGTAGGGGGCTGATGGTCGATCTGAGTGCTCCGTGTGAGGCACAGTCTCCCGTAGCTTCCTACTGAGAGTGTTTCGAGGTGGAGGCATGGCACACTTTACTATTGATAGAAGCACCAACACTAAATGCACAGTGAGCACAACAAACTGGCGTACATGACTCTTAAGTGTGTGCTTGTATGATTAATTGTTTGCCAGCATATAATCACAGATCAATTTGTGTTTACTAGAAAGTAGGATGGAGGCAGAAAATATAGCTTCCTAAATGATACTTGGTGACATGCCAGGCGTGTGCAGCTGTCAGTCAATGCCATGCAGCAGAGAGTGGTGCTTTTACCATGGAAACAGTATTTGAGTGGTCCATTCCAGCAGTTTCTTGTGATGCAATATTTCTATTTTTCTTTGTTGTTGCTGTTGCTTGGTATCTGAGATTTTTATTGACGTCAGAGTTTTGACATCAGCAAATAGAATCCCAGATATTGTCCATTATAATCACAGTCAATTCGACAAGAATTGAGTTTTTTTTAGGCTTGTCTCATCTGCCTGTGGAGTAGCCGACAAATTATTATTTAAAAAAGAGATTGCAGTCCTTGTGAGTGACCTTCCTCCCCACCATTATTGACATTACAGGACAAAATGAGCATTTTCTTTGACATGTAGTTAGATATATTGTTCACAATTCTAAAGCAAAAGCAGGGTGTCAGCAAACATTACATGAATACACATATAGGTTAAACAATGACAATCCTGTTTGTCAGTAAGGACAGATAAGTTTTTCTTCATCTGCAAGTAAACACACACCAGTGTATCAATATAAAGCATCAATAAAAATGGATCACGTAACACAACAGCGACTCTTTCAGAAACTGTTGACTCACAGCGGTCGGCTTCCCCCCCCCCCAAACTGTCATGTTTGTATAACATGTCATGTCCTTCAGCATATCCACTTATGAATTTCCGATGTCGAGGACAGCCACTTTGAAAAATACTTCCCAGGGGACACGTTTGCTCAAAACTCACAGATGAAAGCAGACTAAACGCCCTTGAAATAGAAAGAAGTAAACAACGCTTTGTTTTCACATGAGAGATAGTCACCTGAATTCACCACAACGGATTATTAAAAAAAAAAAACAGCAAACATACAGAAACGACTACATTCCCTTCAAAGCAAGGGAGGATGAATGTGTTGCATTAGGGCTGAAGCTTTACAAAGACTTCTATTGAAAAGACAGTGTATAATTTAGTGACGGCAGCAGAGTCTGAAAAAGAAGCTCACTTTGTTATTTGCCAAGGTAGCATCTTTTCATCAAGGCAGAGAAGCAGCAAGCCCTCCAGAGAGGTGGGAATAATGTACTGTCTTTATTAAGAAGATGGCTTTCATTCACTCTCTGAATGGCAGGGTCGTGATAAAGCATAGTTTGAATAAGTGCAACAAGCTTGATTGACTGTCCCATATTCGAACATAGGGTACTTTCAAAAAAGCCCCAAATGCTTTATGCTCATCAGCCCGTTTTGCCTTATTTCTTCCTTCAGGGAATGACTTTGGCCTCTCTTAGGAATCCAATTTTAACATCTAACCCCACTAAAAGCCCCTCACCCAAAAGGAAAAAAAAGCACAATTTTTGAATTTTTGCTCATTAGGTGGAACCGTGACACGGATGGGTAAAATAAAAAATCAATGGACATTGAGATGGATGGCTGGATGGTATAAAACCCAATGCAGCTAGAATGAAAACCAACGTTCTATTCACCAGCATGCTCCTGAATCAAATGTAATTCTGTCTACCATGCAATCTGATGTTGGCTTCATTGAATATTCCATGTTATCTGCGGAAAACAAAATGCCTCTCTGAGAAAACATCCTGCTTTGTCTCTAAAGGCATTATCTTGTGTGCAGATACAGTACATATACTAGAAGCACACGACTGCATTAATCTTTTGAGATTGCATGTGTAGTCTGCAGGCTCCCCTCCCGAGGGAGATCCACACTTATTAAAGAACACAAAGAAAAGAATAGTTTCAGCTCTGAGCGAGATGACAAACTCTCACAAATCACATGAATACAGACAGAAACGAGCACTAACCCCTTATTTCAATTTTTGAATCATCTCCCTCATTACCATATGCAAATGAGCAGCATGTATTAACATCTGGGGTGGCTAACGAGCGGGCTGTTTGGGATGATTGGTTTGGATTGAGTTCACAATGCTTCATTTGCTCGCTGTTGTCCGGGACAACGTCAGTCGAGTCCAGGAGGAGCATTGTCCGGGAAAAAGATGGATTATAGTTCTGGATGAGCAAGATAATTTTCTTGTACTACTTTGAGAGATCCAACAGTGAAACAGGGTGCATTGAAAGTGATTTTGCACTCATCCACAGTGAAAGCCAGTCAGGATTGGATCAGCTTAAACAGATTTGGGTATCAGAATCGGTCCTTGGTGTTAAGCAGTATGTCTCTCTTTTTATGTGAAATTCTATTGAGGATTCTGACGAATGATGAATACTGTCTGCATTCAGTATTTCTGTCCTAATAGTGAATATTTGATCAATATAATGTGCAACATTCACTTCCTTGAACCACATCTGCTCCTTATCATGTGAGATGTACTAGTATGCTATGGGTTTGTATGTCTGCAATATGCATCCACAAGAAACAACACACATGAATGGTAGGGCAGTGGAGGGCCAGTATGGGAAAGTGACAGGGTCAGGGGACAGTAAGCACATCAGCAGCAGCAGGGCCAACATGGGATAACAGTGATGTCCTCCAATTATGTAAACTATTCATTTATTAATTATTTAATCATTTATTGTACAGTAATTTTATAAAGATTGAGTCATGAATAGATCAGCTAGTTACTTCACCATCAGGAGGGCAGGAAGGTTAGGACAGGGCAACCGAGTCTGATGTAGCATTACAATCCTTCAATTAAAACTTTATAGAGAGAACTTAAACACCATTCAATACATCCATTGTTGATATGCCTTGCAATTCTGGCAGAAAAAATGAAGATGAAAAGCAGCTTAAGGGCTCTATAGGCATAGTCACTCATATTTGTGAATCCAAGAATGGAAATTTGCATGACTGAGCTCAGCCAATACGGATGCGTCTGCTCAACCTAATGTCTCCTGCACTCTATAAAGAGCCTCCCCTGTGCTGCTTCTCATCCAGGAAGTCTGCACTGACTGAGTTACTGGATTTTACGTGAATTAGAAAGAGATTAAAGCATTACTTACCTCCCTTTTCTGCCAGAACAGGACAAAACCCTGACCAACTTATATGCATTTTGTTTTGTGTTAGTAGCCACAACGTATTACACATTAATTGGTTTGTCTTTTCTATTCACCTGTAAGAGTTTAATCATCTAAATCCAGAGTAAGTATTAAGACGAATATATATATATAATATTAAGAGATGAGCTACTGAGAATTGGCGAGTGCTGGCGATCGTAACCCTGTCAAAGTCACACTCTTTTGAATGTCACTGTCTGTGTGCATTTGCTCTATTTTCCACACAGACCATCCACCAGGGGAGTTGCTCCACATTTTATTCTTAGCATTTATTCTATCCAGGTCCCAGCGATGATGTTCTTGATGTGAGAATACCAAAGGTTCACGGTTCATCTGTCACACACATCGACCCCGGACCACCCACCATGTATCCCCTATCTCTCCTTTAATGTCAGTGGACTTAGAATTCCCCAATGTACAGAAATGCCTGTTAGTTGTTCCATAGACACAGTATAGCTAAAGCAGTGTACGACTGAATTACACCTACAACATTGTTTCCTTCTCTGTCTTTCTCATACAAACACACACACACACACACACACACACACACACACACACACACACACACACACACACCTGCAGCTGCTCCATGTTGTGTGCTGCAGGTCTGTGAAGTGAGTCCATGCTAAGAAAAGCTCCTGCATCCATTGATTTCTCCGATCTATTTTCCTTTCTAGCTCATCCCCACCACTGAGTGCACCGCTATTTCCTTCACAGTGTCATGGTGACATGTGAAGACACATGTGGCGTCGCTGACGTTGTGTGTTCTAGACAGATTACCAGGCCTGAAATAGATCAACCTTTTTGTATTTCTCTCCCCCATCACCCCTTCATTCCCTCTTTTCTACTGTATCTGGCTCGCTGTCTTTCGGTCCCCCACTTTGGGCTGTTTTTGCTATCAAATAAGATGGATTACACCAATGCTGGTTTGGATCGTGTGGAATTATGGATTTGTAACAAAGGTCACCGCAGTCTTATGTCTTCCAAGGATTAAATGCAGTATTGCAAGTCTGTAGGGACAACACTGAGGGGGATAAAAGGAACAGCATTGTAAATCTGACCCAGACTGGGCCCGTTACATCTGATCCACAGATACTCTGCACTTTTGTCTGCTTCTTATAGTATATACATACAGTATATCAATTTAAGTGTTATTGGAGACAACGTTAACCTTTTTTTTTTAACTACATGTACAAATAAGTCACTGCAAAGGGTTTATAAGCAACCTTACAAGGGTTTTGTACTAACGATTAATAGATATTTCAATAATACGTCATAAATTAGTTATAAACCAAAATGTTTCTTAATTTTCAAGAATGGCAAGCCCCAAAAAATGTCTTATTTGTGGCAAATAGGTCACCTATTAAGTATTAGTAAATGATTAATTAACGATGAATAAAGATACACTTCTAAGCCCTATACACAGGTACCTTGTTAGAAAGTGGTATCAACTTAAATACAGTATATAAACATAATACAAGATCTATAACTTCTAGTGTCGACAAGGATTTGAGTTCCTTAATGAGCCAGGAAGTTAATACAAAAACATACCAAATATATACCAAATATTTACAAATACAGCAAGCAGTGACCAATATTGGAAATGTCTCTAGAAACTCTGGACAAACTCTCCAGGCTCCATTGTAAGAATCATTAAATTTTGTGAGTTGTTGAGTTAGGAGAATCTTTATAAACTTTGTGAGATGCTGTCGACAAGAAATTCTTAACGATTTTGGCATGATGTTTAATTCGGCAAGTTATTTCTTTCCTTGTGTTGACTTTGTCCGTTTGTCCCAGTGATGTACATGTTTATTTGCACAGAAAGCGGGAAGTGAGATCCAATGACAAGTGGTCTCTTGAGACGCTTGTTATTGCCAGGTGTGAAGTCATAGGCTTAGAACTGTCCACTAATACCAATATCTAAATTCCCTCTCAGATCACTGTTCCACCTGGACACCTCAATATTTAACCCATCTGGAGCTGAGAAATTTGTTTCACTGTCTCAAAGAGAAGGGGCGAGAAAAGAGAGTGAAAGTGTCTACATGGGGAGGCGTAAAACCGAGAGGATGGGGACAGACTTGAAGCTGAAGTTCTTGGCACTCTGACAGCTGGTATTGTCAACTTGTAGCGAACCGTCCCCACCTGCCTCCAGTCTGCCAAGGAAAACTAATTACCAGCATGTCAGATCTCAAGCTACCAACAGCTACTCACTTGGCTAATGCATCACCCTGCCTCTGTTGCAGAACAATACAGGAGATGTGTCCTCGTCGCGTGTGAAAGGAAAACATTTCCTATTCCAGCTCATTCAGACTCAACTCAGTTTCACGATTTGACATTTAATTGAGTCGAGCTTGTGCTCTCAGCCGTTTGTCTGCCACATTCCCTGATTGACATCCTGAAAGTAGAGTGAAGAGATTGTCTTGTTATGTAACATTGAAATGGATGTGTTTGAACCAAGCAACTCTCTCTCTCTCTCTCTCTCTCTCTTCCGTGTGAAATGCCAAGGTAAAAAGGGCCGCTGACTCACATTGCTGCTTTGAGGTTAAATTTACTATCTCACCACCGATGATTATGAAATGCAATTTCATTAAATAGAACAGGGGACACTCATAATGCTGCTTTGATTCACCAAATTATTTAATCCACTGCAAAGGCCACTATGTGCACAGACTCACACATGCACATATAATATATCAAGGTGGCTGGATAATATCTCGCCAAAAAACGAAAAATGGAATTGTCCCTGTTTGTCTTCACTTGAGTTGTCCTTTCATGCAACATTTAAGCAATATTACCTGAGAGGATGTGCTTTAACGTCATTTGAGCACGACAGTGATGCAGTCAGTCAGTCAGTCAAGTCCGTAAGCAGCACTGAAGTGCTCAAATGACGTTAAAGCACATCCTCCACATGGGGTCTGACTAATAACTGAAACAAAATCAGTCACGTCAGTAGACTCATGTGTAATGGAACGTAGTTTATCACTACAGCAAATAATCCAACCCTTAGTAACGACCTAGCAACAGAAAGGATTTTCTAGTCCCAGATGAGTGAACTCTGAGCTGACGTTCATGTTTTATCGCGGTCTCGGAATTTCCCGAACTAAATCAATACTACACAGATAAACAGAAAATGCTTATTTTCATCGCCCAAACCGATCCATTTCTGACAGTTACAATGTTGCCATGAAGATGGATACAATAATGCTCCACAGACTTGCCGGAGTAATATTTTGAGTAATGAGTCAGGCGAGCTGTCACGCTGATTTGAGCACGTTCTAAATTTCTTGTTGACCAATCACATTGCTTGGTCGGAACTACTTGTTGTATAAATACAACAAGGGAGGGGGAGAAGAGGGGCACAGTGAACCTGGGTGAGCGGAGTGAGATAGGTAGAGAGGAGCGCTGCACATGAGGACTGAGAGAGACGCTGCGCTCACACAAACTGAAGAAATATGAGTGATTTGCTGAACTTATAAAAGAGAAACTACAATAAAAATATCGATCTCATCACGCTAGTATCGATCCGATACCAATACTCACCTTGGTATCGATACTATCGATATTTGGATTGATCCGCCCACCCCTACAAGCAGCTGCTAATGTGAGTTGTTCAAAAACGTTCTTTTTAGTAAACTCTGTACACAAACAATGTTCTCAATGCTCGTGTTCATGTGTAGAGACCCTGAAGATCTCCCATTGAGATTGATTTTGACCCCAAAACGAAATTACGGTCAATCTCAAAAGTGGCGCTTTCATCGTAATTATGCTTTTAAACGAACGTTTGACTCGGGTACACTCACAAAAAGACCCTAGGTTGCATTTTGGCGAGAGTTTCACTTTAATGTTCGACTAGTTTCTGTCCAGCGTCAGCAGGTCAGGAAACATAAGTACTTTTTCTTTTATCCATTTACATTCTCATCAATCTCTATCACTTCGGCAGATCTGTCCAATTTGTCTAAATTTCATTTTTTTGTTACGGTTAGCCACCGTTAATTACTGTTACTGTTACAAATCCAACTTCATGATCAAGAATCAAGTAACTAATCCAACAACTCAAGTTAACTGTCACTGATTGTTGATTGCTTAATTGATGAGAATGTAAATCGTACAAAAAAAAAAATTATTCAGTTTACTGACCAACAGCAGCTGGACTGAAACTAGTTGGAAATTAAAACTACTGTCTGTCTACTACTGTATACTACTGTACTATGTATGTAGAAGTTTCCTCTTCAATCTGATTAATCAACTAGGTTACTTCTCTGAAGTCAGATGGAAATATGTGACGCACTGTTCCCTACGTTGACACTTGGAACATACTAGGGATAACAGGGATCTGCTGAAAAATGAGGTCGTGGTTTGACCCTCAGTTGAACAACTGCTGCAGCACCAGCTGACAAACAAGGTATGACTTGCTCACCAAAAATGAAGAGCGCCGCGGTTAACAACAATTTCCTGATCTGCTGATCTCCCATACCCTATGGTTAACCCCATGTTGTCCTAGTTAAAAACCTGCAAATAAATGTTGTCACGGAAGAAACCCGAGGGGTGTGAGGGTGCATCAGTGAGAGGGAGTGGATGCTTTTAGTGATTGTTTTTTTGGCTGGGGATTTTCGAAGCCGCCTATTTAAAACCACACTGCCCCCTCAGTACACAGAGTGAGAGCTCCTCCAGACTGACTCTTCAGAGAGAGTCACTCTGAGAGTACATTTAGGTTAGGACAGCTATCTATTGTTGTGATTTTCACATCAGGAGAGGGGTCGGTTTATGGAACACCATGGAATTTCCAGACCTGTGAAATGAAGTGTTACCAGAGTATCAAATGCATAAGATGATGCACAAATCTGGGTTGCGTATTTAGTGACGTCTAGTGAGAACAGAAGCAAGAATATTAAGAGTTGGTCATGGCCGCAGCGTGTCTGATCTCTCTCCTCACCTGTCCTTGTACTGCAGCAGCAGCTGGTACAGCTTCTCTGTCTCTGCACAGCTGTACAGGTAGTCGGCCTGCTCCAGAACCTCCTCTGCACAGACACAGACACACAACGCCAGATTCACTCAGATCTCGTCTCACCGTTGACACATTGTGCTGCTCTTTCTCAGCGTGCCAAAACTCTTTATTGGAACAGTGTCTCACATCCGGCACAGGCGTCAGCTACCTTTTTCTAAAGCGTGGACCACAGCTGAACTCTGCACTCTGCGATAAGCCTCATAGGCCAGGCAGGAGACTGCAGGGAGCCCCAGGAGGAATGCGGCTCCTCCAAACTGTGCACAATACAGGAAGTGAATGAAGGAAAGTGGGCAATTCAAGTACACCCTTAACACAGTGAGCGACAGCAGCGACAGATCTGTTGTTACTCTCTAATACAAAGCTGCAGTCTGGCTGAGCAGCTCCCTGTTAGTCCCAAAGCCCTGCTGACCTTTTACCTCGATACAGGATGGAGGCTTTTACAATGGTGGCCAGTTCTTCCAAATCAAATTTCAGGAATTTGGGCATCTGTCAGTGGGTATTAACGAACAATTCTTACAGTTTCATGCAGGACAACAAACATTATCCGATGGGTAAGACTGACAGGCATCTTTACTTACAGTCCCGGCAGTGGCAGTACTTCTTAAAGTTGTCCTGTAATGCCTGTTGGTGCCTCTGATTCTGATGGCTTTCGCACCAGAGGCTGACCGTAAAGTCCTGCTGACAAACCGCGTCAACACTATTCCAGCCATCGCTTCAGTACCCCAAAGATCGGTGATCAGGGGAAGGACTGCAGCACCAACTACAAACTACCTGCTGACCGGCAGTCCGCAAATACAACAACGGTGTACATTCAAGAGCACAAACACAAAACGTTGACAATACATTTGATCATATTTTTCTCTTGTTTATTTTCCTTTAAATGTTCTATCTTCTTATTCTGTTTTTCAGAGGTGTCCTTTAGCACAACCTCATCATGTTCATAATATTTTACTACCTCATATACGAGGAGCAAACACTTCAACAGAAGTCAAGTTCAAGCTAACAACAGAAGGCCTTTTTTTTGTCGAAAATACGTTTGAAGGCAATACAAAAAGAGAAAAAGAACAGAGTACTGAGCTTTTAGAAACATGGAAGGTAACACAGAATAAGAAGATACGGGTTATAGCAATGCCTCACATGTTAACTGCCCACCGCAGCATCTCTTATGATAGGGGTTAATTTATCGCACCAGAGTGTCTGTTTTCTTGAATGCACCCCGGGTCTGTTCCCTGCATATGCAGTCGGTAGGAAACAACCTAAACCCCTGAGAAGTTCCGCTGTAAAGTTCCCACTGGTTAGTTTACTACACGGTGCTTCCACAAAGTGCTACACGTCTGGTTTAATATTATCAATACGTAGAGGAAATTAGTGGGAGTTAACGCTGGCCCCGCTAATCAGTTGGGCAGTGTTGGTTGTCGGCTCCACCCCCGCGTTTCTCAGCTGCTCTTGTCAAATAAACGGTAAGGTCAGAGGCAGGGATAAATACTAACGTTATATTTTTTTTTATCAACTGAAGAGGTAAATAACCCCGGGCAAACATCCAAGTGATATAAAGAAATATGTTTACATGGAGAAAGCTGTCAGTATTTTTGGCATCCAGGCATCGCCACACCCACCAAACGGACGCTGCTTGTATGCGTTAAATAACGGAATGGCGAAGCTAAAGCTGATGTTAGCCCGTGTAACGTCAAAGTCAACGGTAAAGAGGTTGTCAAAGTGACCGCAAAATTACGATACTTTTAAATACTACTCAAAAAGTCCACGTCAAAGTTGGGTGAAATATCCTTAATTTAGTGTTCTAGTCAGGATTTTGACAGGATTACTCGAAAAGTACACAGTAAAAGTACTTCATATTATGCATGCATGTAGTCTAGGATGTACTAAGTTCAGCGGTATATGAATCATAGACTACTTATGGAAAATTAGCTTTTTATTCCACGTCAAAGTTGGGTGAAATTTACTTAATTTTGCTCTCTGTTAAGGATTTTGACAGAGGATTACTCGGAAAGTACACAGTAAAAGTACTTCATATTATTCATGCAAATAGTCTATGAAGTACTAAGTGCA
>OMLP01038650.1:34119-56141 GCA_900302685.1 Spondyliosoma cantharus | reverse complement strand
AACACCACACAATCTCTCCCGTTTTCGCTAGACATTCACACAAATCACTTACTGACACTGACACTTCCTGGTCTCTGCATCCAAACCGAGCGCTCGCGACCTCAGCCATTTTAAAGGGACACACTGGACATTGGGAAACTCGTGGGGGAGATCACGTTCATCGTGAAATGTTTGTTATTGTAAATGTTGCATTATTTTCATCTTCTTGCTTTGTGATGCATCTCATGTTGTCCAAATTAAGTAATTATGCTTTTGCATGTTAATATGGAGGCCCATAAGTGCCAAATGTTAGGTTTAATTTTGTCCTTAGTTATTAGTTTCACCTCTAAATGGTTTGACCCTATTATGGTGCATTGTGGGTAAAGGGCCTTTAAAACCATGCCATTTTTGATGTATGGAGGAGAGGGTCAACAGCTTGCTGTTATGCTGTCCTAAAAAAAGGTATTGCAATACTGTATTGTCAACTGCAGAATACCAAAGCCTATTTTTGCCAATTTGTCTCGGACAATATTTTGTTTATTTGAAGAACTTTTTCAGTTGTTTATTTGCTATTTTCGGTGTACAAGTTGTACAAATTCTGAAACAGGTAGCTTGCAAGAAATAAATCTTCAAAAGAAGAACCTCAGTTTCAACCTTTTTCAAGTTTGTGGTGGTGTCCAGCCAGTGGCTCAGTTCCCTAAAATCCAGCAGCAACGGTCCCCTACCGTGACGAGCACCTAGCTACGTCACACATACATTTCATTTCCTCCGATTAATTTTTTCGAGATCTCGTGATAACGAAACTTTGTTTTCCCATGATAACGAGTTAATTTCATTTGTTTTCCCGAGATAACGAAACGATAGTGTAGTATATTGTGTGTGTGTGTGTGTGTGTGTATGTGTGTGTGAGAATGAGTCAGTCAGTTAGTGTAACGACTGTAAATGGCCTTTAATGTGATAATTGTTTATAAGAACATCTTGTTTTCATTTAGTTTACTCATATTCTTTGAAGTCAGGTTATTATTTCATTAATTATATTAGATGCTAAATGCGGGACTTTTATTTTGAAAGCGTCTCGCTGTGAATCTTGTCTGTCTGAGTGTTGGAAGTGTGCCTGCATGATTTTTGCTGAACATGATGAAAATGATTTACTTAACGCCTGGCTGATAAAGGGTACAAGCTCTTATGATGGTCCGAAGGTGTGTTTGAGTGTACAAGGTTCCTGTAATAAGCACCATCAGTTAGAGAGTCTGACCATCATTCAGCCGGGGATGCTACAACGATGACATCAGGCTCACTTAGATTGCGCCGCCAATATAGCTGAAGCCTTGCTAATCATCTTCTTAGATTACGCACATTAATGTGTATATTATCTGTAAAAGCAAGGCATAATGCTATTTCAGCCTGTGTCAGACCTTGATTGAAAACATATGTGATGCGGTGATGTATGCTCCTGCTCCTCTGACATTGTTACACTGAATGATGTTTCCTGCAATCATTTAATATACTACACTATCGTTTTGTTTTCTTGAGATCTCGAGAAAATTATCCCGTTATCTAGGGAAAACGGAGGAAATTAACTCGTTATCACGGGAAAACAGAGAAATAAAATATATGAATGAATGGCCGTTTAGGGCTTCCGTACATTACAGCAGGACATCTACATTTTGTTTTTAGCATTTTTGCTATCCTGGCTAGCTAGCTTCACTGCAAGTATAACGTTACGTTATTTCAGCTTTAGCACTTAACGTTACCATCATCCCCCGTAGCCAATCTTCTGAGCAATCAAAAGCCAAATGTTGTCTTTCACCTCCGTGTTGAGATAGTCATTTCTATTTTTATCAAATAAAATAGGGTGCTGGGACAGCAGAATGATTAAACTTTCGCTCATTTTATCAGATAAATCGTTTGCTTTGTATGATGTCACTTCCTGCCTACAAAGCAAACGATTTCATTGGTCAAGTGTGTAGTTTCGCAGACGGAATTCTGCAGACGTGGTGCCGGATTTTTTTTTTTTGCCTCACGAAAGTTCCATCCTGGTGTGCAAGCTCCCATTATAATCCGTGCGGAAATTCGCACTTGGTGTGAAACGATTTTTCACAGTGTAAAGGACTTCATTAGAGAGAGACAGAATAAGGAGACTTAAAAGCTATTTCCTAAGGTGTTCACAAAATGTAGGATTACAAAATATATTTCCTGTCGTCTGACATTGCGTTTAATAGTTCAGATCATAGCTACAGTATAAAGCCGTTAAGTGACGGATCATGTTGTGACATCCATCAGCTTCTGGGGGTTACAGATTTCAGAGTGAGTCATCGGGCTCTGGTCCACTATCATCCTCCTCTGTCTCTGGACCTGGCACGCTCTGCCAGTCAACTGAACCTCTTCAGGGTCCACAGCCAGAGGGAAAAAAAACAAAAAAACTGGTGACTGACACAGCCCTAAATTTAATGTCATTGTGGAGCATAACATGTGGCAGGCATGACAGGAGCATGACATGGATGTGGACAGCCAAATATAAATACGAGGAGGTGGTTGTTGGACACTTTTCAGACAGCGTCCTTGTGTTACCCATCGCTGTCTAACTTTGTCAGGCCTGTCTCACTCGCTGTGTCTTTCATGTCATCGTGGTGACAGCTGACACCTGTTGGTCCTGTGAACAGTTGTTTGCTCTCAATCTTCCTCTACCTGTCGCTCTTCTATGTGTGTCTCTCTCTCCTGTTGTCATGGTGCATTGCCATGAGGGAGAACTCTCCGCCCTGACCATCTGGTGAGGGTTTTTTTGTGGTGATGAGGGGTGCTCAGCCATTTCGCTTGCCATGATGGTGCTCTGTGGCAAACGAACCCAAACATGTTCCTCTCTCCATAATCACACAAGACCACAGGAATGTTCTGCCCACCAGCATGCGTGTCCAAAAACGACTGCGACTCTGGCAAAACAAGCCTGCTAACAGGTTGCCTGACCGTTATCGTCCCATGAGAATAAAATGACTTTGCATCTTGATTGGAACCACAAGTTGGAAAAGGTTATTATTTGAGAGAACATCCATTAACACAACAATGTCAGTTTACTAAAATTCAGAGGCATATCAGAGACAGATACATCTCCTACTTACTTTTCAGATTAGGATTCTAAAGGTGCAATATGTAAGAATTTGCCATCTGTCAAATTCACACTCCAAACAAAAAGCTGATAACATTTCTACAGAGTAACTGCTAACTACTGCTAGCTGTAGCCGCCCTTATAGATAGTTAGCTCAGGCAGCTGTGCAGCTAGCTGTTCAGACTGGAAGCTCAACGACCAGAGGAGTTTTACAGTTCACACCGCAGGCACAGGAGCTTTGTACCTCTTTGTATCTCTGCAGCACAATACATAGACATCACAATGTCAAATGTCATTTTCTTTGCATGCACATTGATGAAGCACTAACAATTTAATAATCTAACATGATAGAGGAGGACATTTCTCTGTGGAAGTCATTTTACTTTGGCACTTTCAATATATTTAAGTGACAGTATCACAATAACACTGGGTACTGGGTGCTTCCATCACCGTTTCCTTTTTTCTTTCACCTCGTCTGTCATTTTTTAAAAGAATCTGTACAATTACTATGAAACAGCCATCAGGCAGTTTGACACATTATTCCTCCCTTGAAAACCTCCTTCACTCTGCGCCAAGAGTGTGCAGCTCCTGCAACATTTGGTATTTATTTATGGCTCTTTGAGGACTTATCCTTTGGAGGGTCACAATGGGGTCTGGAGCCAATCACAGCTGACACTGGGCATGAGGCAGGGTACTCTGGAGTAGTTTCTAGTTCATCACGCTCACTAAAAAAAAATGAGGACAGTTTTTTTTCCCTCCTCAAGGTATTTGCTTTCCAATTATTTCTTTATTTATTATTCATTCTCTCCCAAATATGATAAGACAGCAGATGTGACCTGTCACCTACTGCAGTGGAGAGTGTTGGCTAAAACTCCTCTGTCAGTGTCACAGGCCGCCTAGACTGTCTGTCTGAGACAGGAAGAGATAAACACAGTTGTCTCCAACTCACTGTCGGCTCCTCAGTCCACACAGATCGCAGTCTTACTTAGCCTCTTCCTTCACTTGCTTTATCTCCTGTCTGAGACAAAAACTACTATAATTGGCTGACGTATCAGCCCAATTTTCTTGTTGTTGAACTATGGTATTTTTGTAGCTTACATCCCAGGAAAATACTTGACATGAACTGTTTATCGCATTATATTCTTCTGTGAAATAAGGTATGCATGTTTTTCTATTTGTGCAAACTAAGTTTTATGCCTTGAGGCATGAACTCAATTGATACACTGATTACGTTATTTAAAAGTGTCTGGAACTGATAAGATGAGACTCTCAAAAAATAAACTTTGTGGGGCTATGATTGTGTTCGCTGCAACACTTGTGATGGATAATAACTGCTCCCATCATACTTTGCTGCCTCTCTCAGGTGAGGGTCTACATCCGAGCCATATCCTTTTGGCATCCCTGCTGATACAACCCAAAGCAGAGGAAAATAGGAAGTATCAGTTGTTGTCTTTTGTGTTATAACTGCGTCGTAAGGAATACTATTATTTTCAGATAGAGTGGGTTTAAATTGAGGACCACATGTTGCCTGCTTGAAGATTTTAGTCTTCAACTTTGAACTTTATTTGTCCCCGAAGGGCGATCAGTTTCAGCAGCAAGACATAGACAAACAAAATTAAAAAAGCCTACATGGGGGGAGGGGCTGAATGTTGCAGGCTCGGGGAAAAGAGCGGGTCGACCTTTCAATTATAGAACTGCACACAAGAATAAAGTGATAAATTGTGCGACTTCAATAACAGCATCCCTAATATAAACAAATAGGTCCCTACAATAAGTGCAACATGTGTTTGTGAGTCCAATTCAACAACATTATGTAAACAATGTAACTGACAATGTCATCATAAACGTAAACATCAGTGTCATCATAAACACATAAAACGTGACACAGCCAAGGTCGGGGACATTGAGAACATTGTCGAACACTGTTGCACAACCATCATCTTCAACAGCATCATGTTGACTGGCGACACACTGTATGTGCAGTGCACTCAACAAACAGACAGCAGGCGGGCGTCCATAAGAGGATATAACCAGACTCAGACTGAGTCTCATGGGTCTGCCCTTCACGCGGTGACTCAGCGAGAGAAAGTAAAGCCAATTAAAAGTCGACGCACGGAAAATAATTTCTGTAGAAAAAAATTAAGAAATGTACTAAAATGATCAACAGAATGTGGAGAAACAACAGTTTTGACATCATGACGCGTATGTGTTGTGTTGCAGAGATATCTGCTGATGTTAGCATGCTAACCAGCTAGCCCTGGCTCCTCCCCTTCCAAAGCTCCTGTACTAGCAGTGTACACTGCTAACTGTAACATGTAAGCTTGTCACTGCATTGAGCCAAGACATTACATTTCCACACAAAACTCCCCGTAAAACCACAATTAGATGTTTTTACATTTTGTTTTTTATCTCCCTTCAAGTTAATTCAGAAAAAGTAGCCGTACATTTATTACACATGTAGACTGTAGCACTCGTCAGAAGACATTACAACATCTATTTGGTCAGCTGAATTGCAGATTACACATTTTTAACTTCACAGCCTGCTTTGAAATGAGCACAGTTGTGTTTCTTTTTTCAGGCCGGTGTTTTTCACAGATCTCCTCCAACATGTCTGTCTGAAGCTGAGCTGGCCTCACGTCAAACGCCGCCGGTTCCCAACACAAGTATACTAATGAATACGGACGTGCTTTTGTTCACCTTTTGAAACTGGAAACCTGCATGCTCTGTTGCTGATAAAGTATTTCATCCTTTATCTGTGTCCATGTATGGGCAGCGGCCTGTCTGGAAATTCCATCTGGGATTTCAAACATCTCTGCAGCGCTCCCTCTCTGTCTAATTGATCTTGGCCCGCCATTTCCAGCTGAATTAAGTCTGACGCTGTGGCAATATTTGCCTTTCTCAGTAACTGATGAACTGAACCCGATAACACAGACTGACTGACAAATACGATCTGGCGTTAACCACTGTTGTGAGTCGGACATTATTACTCTGATAATAACTTGGTGCTTTTAGGAGACATTTGTGGCGAAGTCTGTTTTTGAACTAAAGCAATAAGGGGCTCCAGCACTGATGGCATTATGACACTTGTACAGTCTGAGTGCAGGAGGTGAGGATGATTTCCACATCACAAAAGACACTGGTGGGCACAGACTTTAACACTTACACACACATTTCTTTCTCTCGTGACCATCCTAATAAAGTTCATACATTGCTCAATAGGTGTCAGGAGGTTGCGTCTGTCTGGTTGCAGTGACTCATCCTGCCTGATGTTTGTTCTGAAGCTGCCTGAGGTTAATAGCGCCTTTCATCCAATTACATGAAAACGTTGTGTCAAAAGCTACAGAATATTTTTCTCTTTTCCTGGAATAACTCCTGTCCAAACAACATGCATTTTACAAAACAAGCGGCAATATTTCCACCATGTGTTTATCACAATTACATTTCTTATCAACTCAACACACAAGTAAGTGTGTATGTGTCATAGCTCCGCATCAAAAGGAAGCAGGCATGCGCTATAAAAAAAAACACTGAAAGCCCTCATCTATAACAGGAAAGTTATCTGTAACATAGCATCAGGCTTAATGTGTCATCTGCGGGTGGCTTACAAATACAGAAATGCATTACATCTGTTTCCTGCAGGCTCCTTGACCCGGACGCTGTGTTTATGTCATTATAACACAAGCTGATAGTTTTCCGTGTCCACTGAGTATCAGAAATGCCACCCCAGGGATCAGACGAGGGGAAAACAGAGTGAGTGCAAGAGCTTAAGTGTATTTTTGGACAACATGCCTCACTTTCATGTCATCACAGGCCGACAGCAGACAAAAAAAGGAAGGAAAATACAGTTAGGAGAAAGAAAACTTAAGTCAGAGCTGTCAGTAGCTGAGCTTTGTTCAACATTGGAGAGATTTCCGTAAAGAAAATGCAGGAGTTTTTAACTGCTGACAGCCTGCGAATACAGACATTCTCGACACTTTTCAAAATCTTCTGGCACAACATGAGCGCACTCTAGTGGTGATGTGTGAGACTACATGATGTCTCAATATCACTGGAGATGAAGAGACTTGATGTTTGTTTGTTTATTACAGCAAATTATGGCATTTATTAAAATGCATCAGGCGTTTCAGTGGCTTCACATGTCTGATATTTTTGATTTGCTCTAGTAAATACAAAAGCTGTTTCAGCAATCTTCAAGTCAAAAACAAGTTTGTCACTGTAACTAAATGAAAAATAAAAAAATCTTGTTTTTAAGAACAGGTTTTCTTCAGATCCCTCGCAGTTCTTGGTGTTTAGCCGGCATTGCTTTTTGTTTGATTTTCTACAAAAACACAAATATCTTCTTTTATTCATTATATATTCTTATGATAATAATATAAACATGTTATGAAAGTTGTTCACAAGGACAAACCAAGCCACACAAAGCAGGTGGAATAGCGAGAAAATTAAGATAATTTAATTAGAATGTAAAACAATATACACCACTCAAAATGTGTTAGTGTGAGATTACTGTGAGATGTCTGAATTTTTATTTTGGGTTTTGTGAATATTTTTGGCATATATTTATTCAATAGGACCAGCAGCCTGCTGGGTGGAGGCTTGGACGGACTTTTTTTGCGGCTTAATATGAAATAAATGTTATTGTGTTTAATCTAACACATTTTTAGAAGATAGTCTAACTCCATTTAAGGTGTTATAATGTTTTGCACAGAATGAAGCTTACACGTTGGAGTCTGAAGCCTGATGGTGAAGTGAAATCATTCATCCAAACAAAACTGGACAAAATATTGGGGTACAAGTCGTTAAATGTGTGGAAGGTCAATGAATCTGCAGAGTGATTTCAACTGGCTTCATATGTAAGAGACTATACAGGCGTGTGTGATCAGGCAAGGCAGGTTTATTTGTATGGCAGAAATTCAGACACAAAGCAAAAGAAATAAAAAAAAAATTGCATTTAAAAAGAAGTCAAGACACAAAACATTAAAACAAAAAAGAGAAAAGGTTTAAAAGAGAAGAGGCTAGAACATAAAAGTCACAGTACAGTTCAAAGCCTCAAAAATGGCTTCAGTGAAAGTGAAAGAGAAGAAGGAAAAGTTGTTTTCTGTTGCTTACAGAGAGAAGAGATGACAGCAGGGTGAGCTGGACACTCCTGGACAGCAGGTGGAGACATGTGCTGCTCTGTGATCCTCCACACTGCAGAAGAAACACCACAACAACAAGAAAGCAGGAAGCGTCACATCAGTGCAGTTGAGCCCGTGTGGACCTCATGACATTTCATTGGATAACATTTTCTCGGTTTCGATTTGTTTCTGCTTGCTTCCCTTGAGAGTTAGCTTGTCGACATTCCCGTGAAGTCTCAAGAGTGCAATCAAATTCAAGAACCCACCGCTAGGTGCATGTAGCTGGCGAGAACAACAGGGAAATGCCACAACACCCGAGCAGTCATTGGATCGATCATCCTGTATTTTCTACATGGGGGGTCGCTCTTGTTTCCTTAGCGCTGTTGCGACAACCGTAGGTCTGCTTCGGGTCGTGTTTTAGCTCGCTGGCTGACATCAGCTTAGCCGCTCTGGGGTTTTCGGGTCTCGTAGGAGTACGAGGTTGAATGAGTGAGGCCAAATGGAGGATGTCATCACCCTCAGCTCCGAGTCCGACAGCGACAAAGACGACTCCGATGTGGAGATCGTCGGCTCGTACAGTAATATTAGCAGCGCCGACCCGCTGCCGCTCACCGCGGTGCGGGTGGACGTGAACGCCGTGATGAACGTCAAAGTCCCCACGGTAAGTAAACACACCGCACTCTGAAGGGGCGACTATCAAACATACCAGGTGCGAACGTGTTGTTTTTTTCTTGGAGGGCATCTCAAAGTAGTGTTTCTGAGCTGGTGGAGTAAAAAATAACAACACACTGGTGCCGGTGACAGAGACAGACAGAACGTTGATGGCATGACAACGGTACGGGGGTCCTTTTGGTCAAAGGTCAAAGGTCAAATTTCACCATTCCATTGCGTTCCTTTTGAACGTTATTTTTAGATTGCAACAGTTATGTCACGTGACGCGTTTTTGATGTTGTCCTTTAAAACGAACTGAACATGGCGCACAAACAAGACAAAACAAACCATTTGACCAGACTTAACAGGTCAGAGCAACAAGGGGTTATTAAGAAGAACACAAACAAGAGTACATTTTTTAATATTTTGTTGTGAGTCTAAAATACTACATACGTCGACCCAGAGGAGCGACTGTCGGTCACTTTGAGGTTCTGGCAGGTGAGGAACTCACCAGTCAAGCTAGCTTAATCTTAGAAGAGCAGTTAGCAGTCACAAGAATTATTAATGAAGCTAAGTCTGGAATCTGAATAGAGAGATGACCAAGTTCAAGGCAAAGTAAAAAAAAACAACAACAAAGTAAAATAAAAAGTCACATTACTTTGAGAGTTTTTCATTTACATATATAACTATTCTCAAAGCATTGTAATAATACCATTGAGAAAACTGTCATGCTAGTGGTATATATAGTATATGACATAAACACCCTGTTATCCATCATCCAGCAGTAGTATATTAATGATAAGCCAATCATTGTTTTCTGTTTGTTTCTCTCAACATTTTGTCACGGTTGAATAAGACATTATAAAGAAGTGCATTTGAAGTGACTGCAAACAAAACACTGCAAAGTAGAGCTACAGCCTCCTGATTGTGTGCCTCGGCGCACCAGTCAAGCTAGTCAACCTAGACTGAGCGAATGGAACAACAAATGCCTTATTTCACAGGTGACTGATGTCTGCACACAATTATTATCTTGGATAGTTTCATACTTTATGTGTTCTAAGATAATAATCTATCAACACTCATTACGTCTTGCCTTCACATGTGCATAAAAAGGTTACAAACTTCTCAAAATACCAACATGTTAAACCTTTGGTTATCGTAACAGCCAGGAGATGCATATCTTGCATCTCGAACTGCTAGTTAGCATTGCCACCTACCAGGAGAATAAAGAGAAAAATGAATATATTATTTTGCCTTAAAGCATTCCAGCTCATTGATTTTCAACGACAAAAAGGACAGCTCCATATAAAGGGTATAGCCTAATCTCTGATATACCTGGATACCCTCTCAAGGTACAGAATATACTGTCATGTTTTCCTACTTTAAAATAGTCTGATTTCATTTTAAAGTATGTCAGGGCTACTAACAGATACTGGGCACAAGCTTGAAAACTTCCTCTACTTTTAGCTCACTGGCTGATCCAAATAGATAAACAGGGCTCTTGGTTCTTTTACTATAAAAGTAACTTGGTCACTGGGGAAACTCAGTTGTCCTTTTATTCAATAACTGACCATGTGTCATAATCTACAGTGGAAGGATCACAGCAAACACATGCTAGTTTGTGTGAGAGTAAGCATTTGAAGACCTATAGACATTAAGAGCATTTAATGACCTTTTTTTCTGTCATTTCTCTCCTTTTCTAGCCATATATCGACCTTACAGATCCTAGATGGATTCTTCCAGAGCTGAAGTTTCGTAAAAGAATACCTTCCCCCTCCCTGCCATTGGTAGACCTGACTGAGAACGAAGTGGCAGATGGGACAAAACAGGAGACAGAGAATTTGCCACCAGAAGGAAGCCAAGTAAAGAATGAAAGTATAGATACAAATCATACTAAAAAAGAGTTGAACTTACAGAAAAGTCATTCAAGCGGCCCACCTGTTTTTGCACCACAGCTGGACTGTGGTTTCCTAAAGCCAAAGGAGAGCGATATGGATTCCCAAACACAACCCCCAAACCAGACTGATGATGAACAACTACAGGAACCTAGTGTGAAATTAAGACGATTGTCTTTTCTTGAATCCCACGTCACAGAACTGAAAACATCAGGTTGCTCTGTTTACCTAACCAAAGATTGCATGCAGATGTCACTGCAACCCAGCCAACTAGATAGCAACAATGAATTTATTAGTAAAGCTGCATTAAATGATCCTCATGTGGAGCCGTCACTGAATGAGTCTCCTCCTAAATTGACTGAATCTCTTGTCAGACAGGATCAACAAGAGAACAGTAATGAATTCACAAATGAACAGTTAAAAGCTAAAGTATCTCCACATCTACAGAGACCAGCCGACTCTCCCTGCCCAGATAAAGGAAGCTCAGGTGCAACCTCACTGGAGAAGGTCCCTCATGAAGAGGAAAGGGGTGACTTCTGCTCATCCATGCCCGTCCCCTCTCCAACATCCCCTCCTTCATCTCAAGATAAACCACAGGATTCATTCCAAAGAGATGCCCTCTGCTCCAACCTGGAACAACCGGAAGGACACCAAGCAGACTCTAGACAAAGCTGTCTCTTGGATCACCCACCCCCCGACTCTCCTACTACTAAACTGAATCCCTCCGAGCGTTCTGACCTCGACTCTCGGTCCCACAGAAGTGCTACATCTTCTACCCTTGTGAGCCAAGTTGAGCCAACACCCATCTCTGCACATAAACTATCTGAGAATACGTATGAGTGGCAATCGGACGAGGTTAAGGCTGATGAGGCCTCAAACAGCTCAGATATCCTGCACCGGAGCATTCTTAGAGAATCTCCACTGTCAGTGTTGGAAGCTAAGGACGTGGATGCCGGATCTGGGACTGGGACATATGGAGGGGACCTGGAATTTGACATTCCATTATCGTCTTTTTTTTGGGAAGAGGAGAGTGAAGAAGTGAACGAAGAAAGCAGATTTGATACAGATTTCAGGGCTGCCAGTAGAGATGACAGGCATTTTGTGTGCCCTGTAGCACTCCGGAAAATAATGTCTGGACCAGCTCAAGCCCTGGTGAGAGACAAATTCTTATTTGATTTTGATTAAATATTGTGTTTAATGTACAGCATTTCTTATCATTTTCATGGTATTTTCTTTTTTTAGATTGAAGAGGAAAATGAAGGCTTTGGAACTCCAGAGGTACTATGCCGTCAGAGCCTGAGCCTGGTTTACAGTACCATCGATGAGAATTACCCAGAGGGCACTTTGCAGCTCCTGTCCGACCTACTACAGCCTGGTTACTATCCCCCCAAAGATATCACCTTCCACCTGCTGCGTGGCATTCTGCTCGACCCGCAGTGTCCTCATCACCTCTGTGTGCAGGCGTTTAATCTCCTGATCAGGACACAAAGGTGAGGGAACCATTGTAATAGGAGCTAATTCTAATGTATTACTTTGTGGCCGCTCTTATTTAAAATCTCCTTTCTGTCCTCTATTCTATCGTGTCTCACCCGTATCCATCTTTGAATTCAGAGATTAAAGCTGCTTTCTGATTGCAGACACCACATGGCTGATAAAAGCACAGTTCCATGGGACTGGGAGTTGCTGACCTCAGTCATGGCCAATCAGGTACTAGCCCTGAAAAAAGACCATATTGAAAGGAATTTTTGTTTTATTGTTGTTGTAAAAATGTATTACTGCATTGTCGCCATCGGTGAAAAATATTTAGAAATCTGTCTGTCGCTGTCATTCTGCCCTAATATCCAGACACATTTACAGCTGAACATCGTATTTTGTGCTGTCAGTGAAGTGACAGTCTCTATCGGTGCCCCTCTCATTTCCACAGGACCATACGAAGGGACAGCTTTGTCAAGTCGTGCGCATGCTCATGGAGTACGTCGTGCAAACTTTGGAGGATGACTTCCAGGCCAAACTCTCTACCTCTTCTCTCCACAACTCCATCGCTAAGAAAATATTGTCTTGTGATCAGCAGTTCCCTCGCGTCAGGTGGGTTTGATGAACAGAAGCCTGTATCGTTAAGCAAGATTAGAGAGAGATACTGCACACTTTTTGTTTTTTGTGCTTGCACAAAGGATCATTCCCACTTACTTGTCTTTTAGGAGTACATTCTAGTACGTGTACATGGATAACAAATCGTAGATTCTATTTCTTCTTGTGTGTTTATTTGCCAGGGATGTCATCAAGTGGCTCTTTTCTGCCATTGTAAAATCAACAGAGCACGGAGAGAGTAGAGAAGCAGCCAGAGAGAGAGATGAACAAATCAGGTGAATTACACTTACAATTTTTGGTTGTCAACGGGGAACAACAATAATGTAACCCTACTCATGTTCATATGTATGTTGTATCATAACACTTTTTTTTTTGTCCCCTGCAGAATGGTGTCCATCTTCCAGAGGATGCTGTCCTTGGCTCTTGAGGTGGACCGCTCTCCAGCTCTAACCTCTGCCAAGCTGTCCCAGGAGCTCTTCCATATGCTCATCAGTGGCTTACCTCTACGAGCACAGAGGTGAGGAGCAGATACGAGAAGGGAAACAGACAACTGCGTGGAGGGAACCTTAAATATTGAAGTGTGCCAGCATCATTCAAACAGCTGAGAGTGGTGGGAGTAAAATGGGTAAATGTTTGAATTAATTTATCATTGTGGTTAGAAAACTGCTAGTTTTACCTTACATTGGCTTCACCCTTAATGATCTGTAAACAACCTCATCCCAGGAAGGAGTCTGTTAAACCCAACACCTCTGTTGAGGATGTACAAGGAAGGAACCGTCACGTGTGTTTAACTTTTAAACAAAATGATATTGAAATAGATAATATTATTTTTCAATACATCAATCAAGTTATTCATAATAAACCAAAGGCAATACATATCTAATTCTTCCATTTGCACAAACTGCTCCTTTTCCCCAGTTTTCCAACCTATTATCGACTAATGTGTTTCCGACACGCAGGATGCTGTTGCTCGAGAGCCTGCAGAGCAAGCTGCTGAGATGTAAGCTGGTGGAACATCTGTTGGACTACACCTGCCCAGTGAAAACCTCTCTGCCCATGTCGCTCAGTCTTCTGCTTCACTTCATGAAGAACTGCACTCTTGCACCAGACCACACGGTGAATATCGCTCTCGTGTCTTGTATTTATTTTTATCTCATCAGCCAACATTTAGCTCTACACAGATATAATAGAATTAACTTATCTGATTTATAATAGATTAATACATTTATCAGAAAAAAAAGTGTGTAATTAAAGTTTAAAGACTGTGACTACCCACAGAGATGTCTTTGATTTTGTTTTGCTTTTTAATTCAAAAGTTAAAAGTGAGCCACAACAACTATTAATGCAACTGATCCATGACTGTGTTCTCCAGGATGGTACTGAAATGTGGCAGAGGTGGGAAGAGCTGGTCCATCTCCTCTGGATGTTGCTGCTCAGCTACAACAAAGCAATGAACGGTGAGACATCGTCAAATATCAGGACACCGAACAGCAGTATTTACCACTATAATCACAAATTAGCCCTCTTTAAATTCTCTGACACTGAAGAGAACGGAGTAGCATGTTTCTGCCATCAAAGAGGTTGCAGTGTAGGGCTGCGGCTATCGAATATTTTTAGTATCGGGTATTCTACCGATCATCCCATCGATTAATCGAGTAATCTAATAAAAAATAATTTTGCATTGTTAAACAACAATACCAAATAATGCAACGAAATTGACAGGCCTGTTAAATAGACCCAGCAATTGGCTTTTATTCCTGAAAAAAACATACAGGTATTTATTCCAGCTATTCCTAACACCGGGAGTAAGGCTGTGTGTTTGTTTGTGTGCACGCGTGCGTGAGTGAGAGTGAGAGAGACGAGCTGAGTGTGTGTGTGGAAAGGAGTTATTTGGTGTAGGCTATTACTCGCTTGCAATTCAACACAAATTAGGTTCCACATCTAAACATGATATCTAGTCATACCGACATCAGGCTACAGCCTCTACAAATACCATACGATCTAACTAGTGATGATAGGCTACGTTGAATTAGCTAACATCAATTATTGTTGACGTGCTGTTGTGGTATGCCAGTTCTGTTTTTCAGTAGACACATTGCACTCTGTTACCTTCTTTTTTAAGTGTGAAATGATCCCAAACTTTGGACATTCTCTGTCTTTTACGGACGGTTTCTTGGCTCTCCGCCATCGCGCCCACTCAATTCTGAATGTAGTGGTGTGTGTCCGCAATAACAGTCCGTGTGGAAACATGATCCTGAGCTACGCAGGCCACATAACGCGGGTGATAGGTATTAAATGAAGCCTCGAGGCAGAGATTTTTCTTCGACCATTTTTTGTAATCGAATTATTTGAGTTACTCGAGTAATCGTTTCAGCTCTACTGCAGTGTTAGGACCGCAGTTTTTGGTGACACTGGCACCTAGCAAACAGGATAACCAAGGATCAGGGACACGAGGACAAGATGGATGACAATTAGAGTGTGTTTACTGATTTTCTTTTAAACGTTAAAAGCAATTCTGGTGTCTTTCTGAATTGGACAGCAAGGGCATCATTAACTAGTCAAAGCATTATTGTGGTCAATATCATTATTAGTGTCATAGTCAGCAATTAATATACGGGGAGTATAAGTTATTATTTGTGATTATGCTCAAGTAAGCACCAAGTTTAAGTCCATGCATACCAGGATGAAGGTTTGAGTTTAGGCCCGGTCACTGCAAGTCAGTGTAAATGATTTGTTCAGATTTTAATTGTAATTGTCTAATTCTGTAAAATTGCAATGTCATGAAATATGTAGTTTTTTTATGCCCTCCAACTGTCACTCCTGGAAAAAAAAAACAATGATCTACCTCATGTGATGTTAACGTGAAAATTAACCGCACATCTTTTTTCTCGAATAACGAGAAATATACATTTATATTCTCGAATAATAATACATTTTGAAGGAATTTGTTTGATCCTGTCCGTCAAAATGACAGACAGCGATTAAGTCTAACGCAACCACTGATTTTTTTGAGCCATATTGTTTTGGTTATAAGGTCATCCGATTGGGAATGTTTGTTTTGGGAGCTTGTCAGAAGAAAGAAACACTTATTCTTATTTTACAGAACATTATCAGATGTCTTGTTACTCAACAAATCTAGAAATAAATGCTGAGTCGTGATCTTATTAGAGTCCAAACCAACATCTTTACTGATTAGACCATCTTTCCAGTACCCACTGCCAGGAAGCAGACAATGTTTGGAGCCTGTGGGAAACCTCAGACTCCAGTGAATGTGCAATATGTGGTGTGATTACCATATGGGATCCTACTGAACTGCTTTATTGGAATCATTTCAGGACAGCAGTAAAATAAAAGAGGTTGAAGCTGAAGTTCTTTGTTTGAAAAGAAGCTGGACTGTCCCGATCACCTTGTCAAATGTCTTTTCCTTGACGCTTTACTTATATATGGCTGTTTTTTACAGAATAATGTTCTATACATTATACTTTATGGAAGATTTGAGCTTTACAAAATATTACAGTGGTGAACTTACGTTTTTTAAACATTCCTGTCCCTGGTCCCTTCTTTTACGTGTTGCTTTTGTTGACTCAAACAGATTTTTCTGTTGTCATTAAATTTTAAAAATTTGTGCTGGTCTTTGGAATTAAAACCCTGATTTAAATATATGTGATCTCTTGTGGAAAATGCCTCAAACAAGTTAAATTAACTTTTTGATTCCCAATGTGACCCTGAATGTAAAAACATTTCAACAAGGACTAAGATTACCTGACTCTCCTAAGCCCACTTTGGTTTACTCCTAACTTCTTACATCTGTTCGTACCCAGGCTATCTTTGCAGTTCGGTCACTGAACAAACAGGCAGATCTGGCACCTTGGTCTACAAGCAGGACGATATGGTAACCAAGTCTGCGGTTGTTGAAGCTGTCGAGGCCTTCCTGTCCAGATCTCAGGCTGACATCGGCCAATCCTTACCTCTCCACGTGGAAGGGTCCCTCTATTACCTGCAGGATCACCTGCTAGACGTCTGTCAGTGTTGAATAAAAGAAAATAATTCTCTGCCTTTATTTTTTTCTCCGCTGAGTTATAAATCATTACAATAAATTAATATTTAATATTTTTTGCTTTTGAGTATGAGTTGACTCGTACAATGTTTGTCATTTGAATAAAGATAGTTACTTGGTGGTTCTTACAAAGTCAAAATGTATATGCACCAGGCTATTCTTAATAAATTATATTTTATAAGTTTTTCTTTGAGTCACAGTCTTTCTTGGATCTCCACACAACGCAACCATGATATCACTACTTTGATCGACTACACAGCCATTGGTGAGCTTGTTTATATCTATGCATCATTTCTAAATACGGTGGACTGTGGTTTCCTATCGGTCCATGTCATGACCCATCATCTGAAGGATTGTATTTACTCTGGCCTCAACAGCTGGTAGGACCGTCTGCACGCTGACCAATAGGATCGAGCGCTGTTATCGGCAGAGAAAAAAAATCCTTACAGTCGCCATGATACAGCAGCGGAAACGGGCGAGAAGTAGCTAGAAAACAAAAGAGAACACGCAGTCGTCCTCGCGATTTGGTATGCTCTTGCAGGTAAAAACGGGATCCTTTCTTGTACACTTCAACTATTATCGCCTATTTCACCGCAATACTTCGTAGATGTTCAAACCAACGCGGCCGTTTTCCGACGCAGGACTTAATTCAGGAGGAAGTCGGCCAGCTTCGAATAATTAGGATCTGTTAGCTCTTAGCTAGCAAGCTAACTCGAGCTAGGCTAAACAGCTCGCAAATTGCTCGCAAACCCAGCATTGTGTAGCTCTGTGAGCCCGTTCGCCCAATGTTTATCTTAGCGGTAGTGGTTGTCGCAGCTGGGGGCTAGCTAGCGGCAGCTAACTAATGCGCTGCTTCGTGGCCTAGTGTTGATGCGCAAGTCAGTGTTTTGCTATTATGTAAACAACAATTGTACACTGTGTTTTAATGTCAGTTTACAGCTTTTGTGCCAGCCCGCTCGGACAGGGCGCTAAAGTCGGCCAATTCCCCTTGTCACCAACTTTGCGTGTTCGTTTCACATCTCTGTAGTTAGCAAAGCGAGCTAGCGTTAGCTATTTAGCGTGTGTTATGTGTAGTTTGATAGCTACCTATTTAGGTTAAGCTAGGCTAATCAGCTAGCGACAACGAGAAGAAAACCCGTTTAATCTTAGCTTTAGCTGTTTTGACTCCTTTTTCGAAGTGCAATTTCATTGTAAACTTTCTGACTGATTTAAGGTTTACACGGCAGTTGCCGTAGCGTGGAAAATACTGCACCACGTTGGGGTTTTAATGTTGATTGTTATGTAACGTTAACTCCAATCAAATCAAAGCCTTCTTAGGAACCTGTTCAGCTGCTAATTGTATCGCTTCATTTACTCTCGACAGCGACGTGTTACTTTAACTCTGTCCAAATCAGGCTCTTTGTAAGCTGTAAATGCTAAATTCAGTGTAGCTGACAACGCGTGTTACGTTACATGTGGTAGCTCATAAGATTTTTCTAAAACAGAATCTAAAGTACACAGAAAAATCAAATGGATTCACAATTTAGGGAAATTCGGGACGTCTTTTACTGTTTTTCGTGAATGACATTTTAATCCACGATTATCTGTGTAGTGTTATAGGAATGCCCAAGGAAAAATATGATCCGCCGGATCCCAGGCGGATGTACACAATTATGTCGAGCGAGGAGGCAGCAAACGGGAAGAAGTCATACTGGGCTGAGCTGGAAATCAGCGGTAAGTATTGTCAGGGAGCTCTTAGTTAAGAAGGCAATGTTCACATACATATTGTGAGATTGTCAATGAGCTTAATCATGTTAAAATGCTTTCTCTGTATTGTCCAGATCTTAAATCTTCAGAAAGGACATCTGGGTTCACTACCTTAGCTCTGCACCTGGCAGTGCCAGAAAGAGCTGCAGCTAGTTATTATTTTTCATTATCAATTCATCTGCCAATTACTTTACTGATTAACTGCTTGACCTGGCAAATTGTCATAAAATAGTCCATCACTGTTCTCCACAGTCCAAGATGACAATCCTTATATTGTTCCACCAGCGGTCCCAAAGATATTTATTATCCCGGAAAAGGCATTTATCCACATTTTAACCACAAAAAGCTGGGACCAATAAATCTCAGCCACTGCAGCTCACAAATGTAATTGTCATACTTGTTGCCGGTTGATTTTCTAATGATTGACTAATTGTTTGATTGACTGATCATTTCCACTCTACTCAGAAACTGGGTTTAACAGGATTTAAAATAGCTCACTATGAAATTGACTTACACCGGAGATGCAACATGGTGGGTGTAAGCCGACAGCTTTAACATTACTTTGTTTGTCACTGGTCTATTATATATTTCTTAAAGTAATCTAGGCCAAAAATTGTGCACAAGTATCATTTCATCATTGTGAAATCAGTCAACCCATGTTTACATGTGAAACAAATTATTTGCAAATGTTTCCTCTGGTGCAAGGGGAGTAATTATTGAATAGTGGGACTTAATCCTCTGTTGTGTCCTTTTCCCACTGTCCCTGCAGGCCGAGTAAGGAGTCTCAGCACAGCCCTGTGGTCTCTCACCCACCTCACTGCCCTGCACCTCAGTGACAACTCATTGTCACGCATCCCGCCAGACATTGCCAAACTACACAACCTGGTGTACCTGGATCTCTCATCCAATAAGATCAGGAGCCTGCCGGCAGAGCTCGGCAACATGGTGTCTCTCAGGTGGGTGATTTCAGGCTGTTTACTTGCCTCCTAATGGGGTTACCATGGGAGGGACTAGCTGTCACAGCACTGCTCTTGAATTTGATGTTTGCACTCACACACACCCCACGCTGTTGCCACTCCTAATTGCAGTGTGAGTTTTTTTTTAAATTATTTAATTTTTTTTTTTACACTAGACACTTTTTTGGATATTAGAGATTCAGATTTTGGATTTTTTTTCTTCTCGGCTTTCATTTTTTTATTCAGGTCTATCTATTGGAATTAACAAACATTTTAATGTTGATACATATGCCATTGACATTGTTAGTTGATGGCAGCACTGTAGTAAATAATGCTTTAGTTAAGGTAATAAAGATGGTTGTTTCTCAGGAGGGCTGGATTCTAATGCTCACATTTCACTGTGTCCTCCACAGGGAACTGCTTTTAAATAACAACCAGTTGCGGGTTCTGCCATTTGAATTGGGGAAACTGTTTCAGTTACAAACACTGGGGTTGAAAGGTGAGTGGCTTATCAATGTGTTTTGTAGCCATTCCAGCCTTGAAATCCCATTGTTCTCTTAGCTGTGATTCAGTCCCCATTGCTTTTCTTTCACCAGGAAACCCACTTGCACAAGAAATTATGAGCCTCTACCAGGAACCTGATGGCACGCGAAGACTGCTCAACTACTTGTTAGACAATCTGGCAGGGGCTATCAAACGCAGTGAGTCCCCCTCTCTTTGGCAGTTGTACCTCTAACTTTGTTGAAGTCATTGTGTGACATCTGCCTGCATGTAGATCCCATATTAAATAATCCCCCTCCCCTCTGCTCAGTACCAACAGAGCAGCCCCCAGCTCGGTCATGGATCTCACTCCAGGACCCAGACCGAACATGGCCCTCAGGTATGGACAACATGCATGAAACGCAACCTTGAAATATGGTTGCAGCTGGTATACATATAACTTCACTGTCGGCTACATTTGTATTTGTTCGGGGAAAAATGAAAGAACTAAAAGAGGCGTTTAAATAAAAAAGTAACCCTAATGTACAATTCAAGAGTAGTAAGAAACCAAATTCTGTTTTGTTTGAGTAGAAAAGGTACTGCTGGGCTTAGCCCAGCATCAATACTTCTGACATTTGCCTGGAAAAATATTGTTCAATACCAGGGGAAACAATACTATTAATAATAATAATACTATTAATGATAATAATACTACTACTACTACTACTAACTAATAATAATAATAATAATAATAATAATAATACATTTATTTTTCATAGCGCTTTTCAAGGTACTGAAGACGCTCTGACACAACGCTGAGAGCATCCATTTTTAGATTTGTGTTCGAATATAAATAATACAAGGCTGATGTACTGTGTCTTGAGCACAACAGTATCTAAGTTAATTTACTTTTGGAGGAGGTGCAGCTGTGCATTCGGCAGCTCACTGCCAGAGAAGTGAACGAAAACACAGCTGGTACTGGTTTAGCACTGGTTTCTATATTGAAACCTTTATAGATAGATCCAGAATTGTGCAATGCCTCCAAATACTGATGTTTTCGAGTACACTAGATTTCACCATTCTGCTGTAAATGTAAATTGTATGTCTTACTTATATATATTAATTTGTATGTGTTGTCAGAATCCTTAAGAGTTTACCCTGTGTACAAAACATTTCGTAAAATTAATGTTTGCCATTTACAGACAGAAAAAAGAAAATGTTACAGAACCAGAATTTACTTTGGTCGTCTAATTTTAAGATTATTCTACATTTCTAAGATTTGCCCTCTTTTTGTGTCTCTCCCCTCAGCACTGTTCTCTGTGATGTGCTACAATGTACTGTGTGATAAGTACGCCACACGACAGCTATATGGCTACTGCCCCTCTTGGGCTCTAAACTGGGAGTACAGGAAAAAAAACATCATGCAGGAGATTATGGGCTGCAATGCAGACATCATCAGTTTGCAGGTGAGAGATGGATCTCAAGAACGTGTTTATGTTTTATGAATATTATAGATGATTAAGTGTTGCATCACAATTTTCATTGTCATTGAAAAACTAGTAAAATCATGCTGATGTGGCATTTTCCACGGTCTCATGTTTAATTACATCTGGAGAACAAGCTTTGTAGGCCAGCACTACAAGTTTTCACTAAAACACTGGTTTGTGGCACATTTTACCTTTTCTTTTTTTTTTATAAAATAATTGCAGTTCTTGCGATTTGGATATAGCACTTTGTCATATTTAGATTATTTTGTGATTAACTGTGCAGCCCTATGTCAGCACATAACCATAGAGATTTAAAATAATGTGAGTTGGGTGGTGGCAGCGAGGACAACACAATAAAAACAACACCTGTAAAATTTGCAATAATTGCTCCCTTTTGACCACTGATGTGTGGCTATTTTCTCTTTTTTCTGGAATAGGTCAGAAAGTTTTGCACCTTTTTTTT
>OMLP01038650.1:5121-17961 GCA_900302685.1 Spondyliosoma cantharus | reverse complement strand
TGTGTGTGTGTATGTGTGTGTGTGTGTGTATGTGTGTGTGTGTGTGTGTGTGTGCGTGTATGTGTGTGTGTGTGAGAGTGTGTGTTTGTGTGTGTGTGTGTGTGTGTGTGTGTGTGTGTGTGTGTGCGTGCGTGTGTGTGTGTCACACACTGCTTTTTCCAGGTGGCCCAACCGTCCAGATGTGATGCATTAACTGAAGTCACCTGTTGTCTGGGGCGCAGTGAGGTTCAACTCACCAGACCAGAGCTCAAACATGCATCCCAAATTGTAGCTTGAGCTTTTATTATCTAATGTGCCTTCTTGTTGAACCATTATCTAATATTCTGTCCAGTTCCCTCTGCCAGTGACTTTACTATGACTCATGCAACTTTTTCCTTTTCTGAGTTTTATTGCCATGATTCGGGATGAGCCCCCTCTAACGAATTTGAAGATGTGCTGTTTATGTCATAGGCCATAAAAAACGTCATAAAATGTCTACGCGGAGCAGACGGACTCCCGGCCTAAATATGTTTCCAGCAGACTTGCTTTGCTGCACAGTATTTGTGAAATTTATGTTTTCAGCAGTCAGCTAACATAAATAATCCTGTTCGGCTGGACGCACTAACTCAGGCGCTGTTGTGAAGAAGGTAAATGCTGCAAAAAAAACAAAACCAACATGATCAACGGCGGTGAATTAATGCAGAAGGGTTTAGAATTAATGAGGATTTGTGAGTTCGATGACATTTTTAATATGAGTAGGTTTCTATGAGCGGGGGGGAGGAAATAACGCAACCTTGGATTACATAATGCTGGCTATACAAACTAGGAGACTTTTTCATGAATATTAGAACTTTTAGAAGATTAAATCGCACGAGGTCGCCGCAGGAGCGGTGCAGGCAAGAAGTGCGGGCCTAATTGAGATGGAGGATGCACCTTCCGACGAGCACACCTGCCTGCGAGTGCACACATGAACAATCCCCTTCCACCGGCAGCAGCACCCCTTGCCACCGCCGACATATATTATCCACAAAGAGCACAGAAAAACCAGGCTGTGCGCCTGTGAAGCCATGCCAGGAATTCACAGCACGCACAAAAAAAAAAAAACAAGCCCTGATTTCTCTCAAAACAATGCAATGTGCCGTGTTTCCTGAGTTTATTTGTGGTCGGAGTGTGAGAGGTCAGACTTGCAAGGATTTGCTGGTTTGTCAGTGTTTGGATGATTGTGGCATAATTGCAATTATTCATGGAAAATTCTTTAAATTTTTTTTTGGAAAGTGCTCAACACTTTGCACTGTTATGAGGGTGTTTTTTGTTTTTTTTAGCAAGTAAACAATGTGAGGCTAGTTAGAGGGTAAGTGTGTGTGTGTGTGTAATGATCCAAGGTTGTCAGAGATGGTGTGCCATGGCCTCTACGGAGGAAGGAGGAGGACGAGGATGGAGAGCTGTGTGTCTCCTCCACGGATGTCCTGAAATTAGAAGTGAGAATTGGACTTTTTGTCAATGTCCCTGTTTCTCTCTCTCTCCGTCTTTGTCAATACGTCTCGTTGCATGGAGCATCTGGCGACTGAACACAGCGCGCCGGAGCAGGGTCACAACCCCTCGTCTCTCTCCAGTGAGCTGCCTCCATTTGACAGACTCCCCTCTCTCCCCTTCTCCCTCTCCCTCTCCCTGTCTCCAGCGCTGGCAGTGCTAATTGTTCTTGTGGCTGGGGAGCACTCGTCTGTCACTCGAGGCCTGTGCACACGCATCTGTGGGTCACGGGCTCCAACAAAGACTGGAGCAGAGTATGACAGCTCCTGTTTTTTGTTGTTGTTGTTGTTGTTGTTGTTGTGTGTGTGTGTGTGTGTGTGTGTGTGTGTGTGTGTGTGTATGTGTGTGTTTCCAAAGCCTGATGAGTGTCAGAGGAGACGGCGGCAGCAGGAGCCTTGGTTCACGATGCGTTGCAAGAGCAGGAACATTCAAATCAGGGTATAAGTGATAGGCAGATGTCAATGTCATCATGACTGCGAAGGTGCACTTTCGCCCTGGATGGCGGAACAGTGACCCCCCCAACACACCAGCCATCGTGAGTTTAGTAAAGGAATAGTTCTGAATATTGGAGGATAATGCTTATTCGATCCTTGTTGAGAGTGATATGAGAAGATGTGTTATCACTCTCATGTTTGTGTAGTATATGAAGCTGGAGCCCCGCAGCTAATTGGCTTAGTTTAACATAATGACTGGGAACAGGTGGAAACAGCCAGCCTGATCTTTCCAAATGGGAACAACATCCTCCAAAAAAAAATCCCTCTAAAGCTAATTTATTAATCTCTGATAGGGATGATGTATTTTTGTAGGCTAACACGGAAATTAGCATTGCCCTGGTTCCCTCGACAAAAAAGCCAATGGCATTCCTCAATTTAGCTACTTGTTAGCAAACACCTTTGCAAAGACACACAGAAGCTTTAAAATTCATTAAAATTGACTGATGTGTTTTCGGTTGTAGAGCAAAACGTGAAAGCCTCTTAAGTCTTGTTTTAACCACAGACCGAAAACCCATAAAAAACCTCATTGACTTTGAGATGAGGGGATCAGGAGTGCAGAGATGCTAACTTATTTTCGGGTTTTAGGACTCATTAGTGTAATTAAGAAGTGTGAGAACTTCTTAGCCTGCTGCAGGAACTTCCTGTCATCGGTGTGGGGTTGCCAGGCAACCAGCGGACCATACTTGCAGTAAAGTGGCGTCACCTGTGCTGACCTTTGTGAGAGCAGCCAATGGCTGAAGGCTACTGCTGCAATTAAAGGTGAAAGTAAAAGTAATAAGGTGTGTCTGTAAAACACATCAGCCTTCAGATTTAACTTAAACCTCAAGTCTCTGGAGGAGGACTAGGGCCTAAGGTGGCCCCCCATGAGGTTCAAGTAGACTTATTATTAATTATTTTTCATAACTGGTGGGCAGAGTTACACCTGGCACAGGGAGTCAGACAATTAAGAGAGCTTAGAGATCTTTGTACCATTTGATCTTAATACAATATAATTGGTGCTTGATTTAGCTCCGTGGTCAGCCACTGAGTTTGAGTTTTGGCCCTCAGCAGGATACATTTCGGGCACCCCTGCTCTATAAAGGGATCTTCAAATCAAATCAAATCAAATCAATTCAGTTTCATGTATGTAGCCCAAAATCACAATCACGTTGCCTCAGTGGGCTTCACAATCTGATCTTATAAGTGTTCATATTGTAGTTTATAGACCTTTGCAACTGTCATTTCGCCAGGTAATTAGAGCAGAAAAAGTTTTAAAACGTTAAACCAGAACTAACTAGTCTCTGACGTATTTTCATATTGCCGTCTGCTAATCAGCTGCGCTTTACACATGTGGCCTCGTAGGTTCATGATGTGATGCTTCTGCTTCCCCTGACCCAGTTTAGAGATGGTTTTAACTCGGGGTTTGTGTTCCTGGCCAAACCAAAATGACATGCTGAGCGACATGCAAAGTGACATGCTTTTGTCTGAAGTTGGGGAGGAGACGGGTGAGAGGAAAGAAGGGATAGGAAAACAGAGGAAGAGGGGAAAAAGGAGGAGAAGCTTGTGGTGTTTGTGTAGTAAACACTGGTGACCTTAGCAGAGCGACCGTTTGCCTTCTGCTGCTGCTGCTGCTGCAACAGTAACTGTTGATGCTGCTGCTGCTGTCAGAGCTTGTGGGAAAGAGTTGAAGTGTAATGTGAGAGGTTGCTGGCTGCGGTTGTCCCTTTGTTTACTGTTGTTTAGTCTCTGGTATTTATAGGTACAGTGCTGCCTGTTTCAGCTAATTATACTGTGGACGCCATAAGGATGATTGCAGTAATGACTGGTTGGCTTTCCAAAGCGTTCAGAGCAGTTTTACTCTCTCCGTTCATTTCTCTATGGGACACAATCAGGGATTTTTTTCTGTCTGTCGTGTCTGCATATTTCCCCCAAATATACATGCTTGTGATCACTTTGGCGTGCCGCCTTGTGGCATGGCTCATCACGCAGGAACGCGCTGTTTTTCAATCTTGGCTATGAAATTGCCCACGCGATAGGGGCCCCTGTCTGCTGCAACCTCCACAGCCCACTTAACATGCAGAAACAGACCCCAGGAATGTTCTTTAATCAACCTTAATTATAGTTTCCCAGATTCCGCTGCTCCCAGGTCAGTTGTTAATCCATGCTTCTGGTTCAAAAGTTCAGAGTGTCGTTTGTTCAGACAGCGAGGGCCCCTGAACGCCTCCTGCCAAATACTAACCAACCTAAACACCGATACGACTCACATTCATTACGAGGTCCCTGTCTGCGCACACACATATCAATAATGCACTGACGTTATTCGCGGACAATGCTGAACTTGAACTGAGATGCCCTCTCCGTGTTTTTGTGTATGTCTGAGCGCCTCAAACTAATAAAATTCTTGGCATTCAATGTTTTTGCGGTGAAGCCAGTTTGCAGCTGCATCAGGAGCACGCAGACGCTGACAGGTGAGCGTGATGAAATCTACAGATTTGCGAACGCTGTCTGTCTGTGTTGTCGCCTGTCTGCCTCGCGCTCACATGTAAACAACATAGTTTTGCCATCCAGTCGCACACACACACACACACACACACACATATACACACACAGGGGAATATTGAGAGCTCATTCAGTTAAAAGCCTGAGCGATAATTCAGCCCAGATCCAGTCGAACACAGACACATGTGGAGTGCGGATGTTATAGGAATACTTTGGAAGTGCAGCTGACACGTTTTCAAAAACACTGCGTGCTGCGTTGAGAGTGTGCTGGATGGGTCAGTGAGGTTTGACGGGGAGAAAAACAGTCTGGTGTGAGCTGCAGATACTCATCTCATTGTGTCTGACTGTCCACACATCCACGGCCTCAGGAGGCGTCATGTTTATACGTGACCACGTGGGTTTGAAACTGTTTATTGGAAGGAAGCGAAGGACAGCAGAATTTCAGGAGAAAATCACAAAGAAGATGCCATCGTAGATTCATATATTTTGTAAATATTATGGGTCTGACTTGTGTGAGTGCAGAAGAGCTTGACCATTGCTGGATTTTTTGAAGATGATTTTTTTTTTTAACCTAAACACGCAAAACATTTTTGGACACAAACCTCTGAAACGGTGGATCCCAACTAGGGACCCTCGCAAGATAACTTGGTGAGGCTATAGGCATAAAAAGTTACATAATGTGTTCATTTGCAGATTTTCTATAATTTCTTTTTGCTTTTTTGCATATAAAAAACTTCATATCTTCAAACCACTTAAAAACATTCAAATCAAACAATAAAATAGTAGAAACTGCACGCTATATACTATTATGAATGATACAGGAGTCATGAGTAGAAACCAAATTTTATGAGTAGGTCACAAGCCAAAAACGGGTGGTTAGGAAGTTGTGACATACTGACTTTTTACAGTAAAAACAAAAAAAACGTCAAAAAATATTCACAGCAAATGTTTAAGTAACTTTGAAATGGGAAACATCACTGGAAATGTGAAAACTGTGACCACAAATACAACACAAATATAAGATTCATTCTTGACCTCGGGACCATAGGTTGTAGAAATGTGTAGAATAAAAGTATTTTCCCTAAAAAGATTATAGTGATTGTAAATTGATAAGCTATTGCCATTAATGTGAGCTAGCATTAGGGATGTTATCCTTAGCTAACTAAAGTCAGCAGCGTTAGGTAGTGCAACAAAATGGCAAGGATGGACGGCCACATTCAGAGGCAGAATGTTCTTAATAACACCTTTAATCAAGGTTCACTTTACAATATTCCAACGCCTGTCTGCAGCAGGCAGAACCTGCTTTGTGGTTATCACTTGAAGTCATCGATCAGGAGTCAGCAGACAGCTAGAGAAAGGTCAAGGTCATCCAGAAAAACAGAGACAGGGGTGTTCCCTACTGTTACATCACCAAAGTTCAATAGGCCTCTTGAGTACATGAAGACTGATTAAAACATTTATTTTAAAAGAAAGTTTGAGAAAAAAGCTTAAGAAAAGAATGTACAAAGAGAAATGTCAATTTAGAGACAATGACATTTGAAAGATGAGAAAAACTAGTTAAATACATAAAATACAGCCTTTTAAAAAGCAGTGCTGCTGTGTGATAATTTCTGCTGGACTATAATAAACATTAATAAAGGTACTCTGTGGCGCAACATCAATACATCGAATAAATAATGAATCAACTCATCCATCATTCAGCTTGAATCTTTCTGTTGCATTTCTGCACCGCAACGTTTTGTTACTTATGGACCAACATGCACGCTGACACCGATGGATCTGTGATAAGTTGAGCTGGCAGATAATATCTGCCTTGCTAATATATCAGTTGAGCTCTAGTGAGCAACTGAATGTGCATAAACTAAGAACGGCAACTAAGGGACTGTGATTTGACAGCTATGACAAGGAAGTAGCAGTAAAGAGACAAATGAGTTGGGCGTGTATAATAGAGACTTTCAGCCAGTGCGTGTGTGTGTGTGTGTGTGTGTGTGTGTGTGTGTGTGTGTGTGTGTGTGTGTGCGTGTGTAGCTGGAAGGCATTTGTCTCTGAATATCGATCGCTATTGACCAGGGCAACATCTGAGCGTGGAGGTACTGACAGCTGCCTCCGCCGGCCACTCGCTGCTTTTCGCTTCTTCATTTCATTATGCAGCCTTTGTTGCTTTATCATGTACTTCTTCTTATCTCGCTCGGCTCATTATGTCCCATAGCAGCAGTCCTCAAGGCGAGCGTGTGAATGAGTGCGCGTCGGCCCGTCTTGCATGTGTGTGTGAGAGTAGTGTGAGAGCACTACTTGTTGTGTGTGAACTCGCGCTAACTCGCGGTCAAACAGCCTGGAAGGAGGAGAAGTTCAAACTCAATTCATTCATCAACAAATTACATCAGCGTTTGACTTGTTATTCTGTCCATCATGCTTGTTCAAATAACACAACGTTGAGTCTTTGGCAAGGCATTAGCTTCTGCGTCAGTGTGTGAGCGGACGAGCCCTGAACATCAAATCTGGATCCCCCTGCTGCTGTTAGGACTGATGAGACATGTACGGTAACAAAAGACACTGCCAAGTAAGTTTCTCTCACATCCCGCACTGAGCGCCGCCAATCACTCTGATGCCGTTGTTGGTAAATTGAAGCACAACTGAGCCCGACCCTGGAGATCCAGCATTAAAGAGATGAAGATCCAGACTTTGGTTTAATCTCTGCAGTCTGTGTTCGGCCTCCCTCCACAATGGGACCGCCGCCTTAGGAAAAAAGGTTAGCGACAGATTTGTGTTCATCGCTCGGGGTGAGGGGAAGGGCATTATCAGTGCGTTAAACCAACTTTGTCAAGAAGGGAATGACGAATAATTTGCAGAGAGAGGAAGCTGTTGTGAGAGACGGAAGGATGGGAAGAGTTTGAGGTGAGAAGAGATAATGATGCAGCTGGCGTGTGAGCCCCGGAGAATTCTGGGAAAAGCGCCTTTGTGTCCCGTGGCAGAGAACACGTGACAACTGTTTTTGCAGACCAGGTAAATGGCTCCAGCTGCAGAGATGTGCCCCGTATCGACGAGTGACTCCAGCGTCCATTGTCTCTGCTCTGCTTTCAGCCTATCCATCAACCTGTTTTGTCATTTGCGTGTTAACGTGTGTGTAACGCAGCTGTAAGCACGCACACAAATGTTTGGAATTCTTTGAAAGACCTAGCAGACTCACAGATGGACACTTTGTGTGTGTATTAACTTCCTTGGGAACTGATGCCAGTCCTCTTAATTTCCCACTACAATCCCTTGTGTCAGATGTTGCCTCGGCCGGTAATGAGAAGCTTGGAGAGGAAGAGTTTTGTTCTCTTTTGAATGCTTTTTGAGCTAAAACATACCTTTCAGGTGAACGTTCCACCGTTGCAGATGGCGAGGAGGACAGCACACCTGCAAATTAAGCCCGGCAGAGGCTGTTGGAAAGCAACAGAGTCTTCAGAAAGTCCACATTTCCTCACAGGGCTGCACAGAGGCTTGTGTAACACAGTGACAGACAGCAGAGAGGTGGTAAATGTCTGTTGTGTAAGCAGCGGGAGCCTTTGAACTACCTCCTCCTGTTACAAAACCAGTGGGGTCACCCGTGCTCGCTACCCCGCCATCTCTTTAACCCGCGCCTGGTGACACCTGAGTGTGTGTTGTCGGAAACCAGTCTATTAGTTTGACCCCGTCCTTGTTCTCGCAGAAATGGCAGCCTTTTTTCCCTTCCTGTCGCTGCTCGGCCCCGCGGCTCCCCGCCGCCAGCGCGAGGCAGAAATGCCAGCAAACACCGAGATGGCTCACTCTGTTCCTCTGACCTCCAAAAAGTTGAAAGAGAGATGCTGCCGAGCGACGGAGTCAGAGCGGAGGGTGATGGATGGCTCTAAGCAGTCTAATAGTGTTGCCCTCCTCTACGGAAGGAGAACAAATATCTGCCAGGGCTGAATGATGTGTGTGGCCTCTGCTCCCATCATACAGTGCGCCAGGTTCTCTCATGTGGCCTTTTTTCCTTCGGATGTACTGTAGATGCAGAGAAAGAGAGAGAGAGAGAGAGAGAGAGACCTGTGTAGACAAATAGCACGACTGAGAGGGATGGGGAGACTAAGAGGGAGAGGGAGAACGGGACGAGAGGCTAGGGAAAATGCACCAGGGACGGAAGAGGGTTAGTGTGACATTGAGAGGCAGGGAAGAGAGATCTCAGCTCTGTCAGGCTGAGTGTCTTCACACAGCGCAGATAGATGGTTCACGGCTCCTCCCCGGTCTAATGATCACCCCCGCAGGCTCGACGTCTTCTTTACGTCGACATGTGACAGCAGGTAACGGCTCCGAAATGTCATATTATCGTGACACCTCAGTTTAGTCACTCGCCAGCACCGCTGCGCTCTGTGCAAAAGACGTGACTCGAGCACAAACTGGACCGCGGATGAATTATAGTTTTTGTAAAGGAGTCCATCTTCTCTGCGCTACATTCTCCTAATCTATACCCAGGCCACAATCTTTGATCTATATTTTAGACAGTCAGTGTCCGTGTCCAGAATAGATAAAGGTATCACAAACTTGGCACGCCTGTCTCGTAAAGCCCGGCAACTTTGTTCATAAATTATTGCATGCCGGGGCGAGCCGCGGCCCTGAGGGTTTTGGAGGAGACCTTTAGCTGAGCTGAGACTGCTTTACACCTGTAATATAAATTAAGTGCAGGCAGAGGAGTGGAAGGGATGGACACCTGAACCTCTTCCATGAAGAAATAGCCGCAGCCTGACTTTCCCGCCTCATGATTTATTAGTGCTGGGAGAAGCAAGGCTGCATTTTGAATCCCCAAAGTCCTCCTCCAGTGACCTTAGGGACAATTTTTTAAATGAGCAAATCGTCACTTTATAAGGCAAAGTAGGACCGTGAAATCTACCCTGACGACCCCGGCTGCACATCTCAACTTCATTCTGTTTGAGGTTTTTTTGACTACTGGAGATTATCTTACATCGCTGCTTGAGATGGACTATTTACTGAGATGCTCAAATATTTAAAGAAGGCGATGAGGTTGCCGGCGACGGATCTCTATGGACTACATTTACATTTTAATTTCTACTGAATACGTCTGTATTGCCTGTGCTGACACAAACTGAGAGCAGACTGCAGGTAATAACGACCGTGGCCCCTTTTGACACTGAGCTGTTGTCGATTTTCAGTCCAGATCGATTAAATCTGAATAACAGCATAAGCAGAGCACTTGGAGAACAGCAGGATTTCTCTAATACGGGACACAAACCAGAAGGGATTGTTGTGAAAGTTTCCTTCTGCTCGCAAGCATGCTCATCCTGGACACGCAGACTGTCGTACTGGCTCACTGGCAAGAAAGTTAACACACACACACACACAAAGAATATGTAGCATCTGCCACTGTAACACTTGTTTGTGAAATTCAAATCAGTAATATCCAACATTTATAACATACGCAGTCTTCTTATTGATTAAGAAGGTTGATGCCCTGCTCATGTTTGTGTGTTGTAGCTGGAGCCAGGAGCCTATTAGCTTAGCTTAGGCTAGCATAAAAACTGGAGGTAAGGGTAAATGGCTAAGCTAGCTCTTTTCAAAACATTTTTTTCTAAAATTAATTTGAATCAACTCGTATTTTTGTTGGAATTGACTCAAATGCAAAACCATGTTGCTTTATACAAAACAAACAGGGGCTAATTGCTGCTAAATGTTGCTGCTAGTTAGCTCATTTAGCCCTGCAGCTAGCGGCCTGTTAGCTTGGAGCAACAGCGAAGTGTTTGTGTACATAACTGAGATATGATGCGTTAACTAGTGAGACTTAAAAGGTGTGGGGGGGGCTTTGGAGAGAGCCAGGTAAGTTTACTCCCCCTTGCTTCAAGGTTAATGCTAAGCTAGGCTAATTGATTCAGGCCTCTAGCACCATTTTCACAATCTAATTCCCCTAAATGAAGTGTTCTTGTCGATCAGCAGCAGTGTGTGAGGATCTCGAAGTCTGTTTTTATTACATTTTTAGTTTGACCTCCTCCTGGATGTTTTCACCCTTGGAAGTTTTTTCTTTTCCCGGCCCCCCTTTCACAAGTCCAAAGTCAAGTTCAGGCATGTTGAAGTAAACTAAACAGTTTTAAATGAGCAGGGAGAAGCTCTCCTGAATGACATGTCATCAAGTTACATGCAATAACATTCAGGCTGAGCGGGCAGGATATTGGCTTCTTATAATTTATGGTCAAGCGTGTGTGAGGGCAGAAAATGGAAAAGATTTCTCTGAGTCACCCCCCCTGACTGTGGATGTTTGCTCAATGTGGGAGAAACAAACAGCAATTCTGGAAGCTTCCATGGGCCCCATTAAAAAATCATGAATCAATTTGAGCTTGTTCAAAATTTCAAACAGAGCTTTCATTAAAAATTCACTGGGACCTCTCTGTCCTTCGCTTGTAAATACATCATTGGTATTGCTGTGGCTGATGAGCGCTGCCTCGGAATGAGCCCAGTGCTTATGTGCTTGATCTTTGACTTTGGTGTCAAGGACAAAGTCGTGGACTCGGTTCACATCGGGTCTTCCCCAGGGGTGTTTCCTGTCAGCAAAACAGCAACTTTTTCAAAACACATTTTAACCACTGCGCACCTGCACTCAGTGGCCATCAAATTAGGTCTGCAACATCTGAAGTCCGCCTTTGAAAGATAATAATGTTTGTTTTGATCGACAGAGATGCATTGATTTAACTATATTATTGTTATTTCCACATTTGAACTAGAATAAGTGATGGACTTTTGAGTTACTTGTAATTTACTTTAGTATTTTCTGCTACCTCCACTGCACTACATGTTGGAGACATACATTATATTGTGCTTCTTACTAATTACATGTATCGATTAACTTTAGTCATGAGTTACTTGGCAGATTGTACGCTGCTTCAGAGCCAAACTAGCGCATTTTATTTATTTCATTTATTTCGTCACCAATTGGATAAAAAGAGCGCAGATTCTGATAAAAGAAGAATTATGAATGTCGGATCCGAAGGGGTCGAATAATTGGTCGAACCGCAGCCTACATCTCTCCCGTATAAGACGATATGATGGGCATCTAGAAACAAGGGCTTCGATACGATTCAGGATATCTGATAAACTTATCAGGGAATCCCAAGTATTTTTGTTACTTCATGGCCATGGGGAACAATTAGCAGACAAATGTCATTTTGAAAACACACTGAGGACAGCAGCAATGAGAATAATGATTGGTAGCAATGTCACTGATGTCCATAGTTGTATTGTCTTCAACTCACTGGTGGTTGCCAGTCATGATCGTGATTATGACTTTTGCAGTAGACACAGACAAAACACACCATTTCCTTCTTTCTTAAAACTCAAATGTCTTTTTAAATCTTAGACTTACATTGAGTCAGAGTTGTTAGACATGTAGTTTTTGTGTATCCCTCGCAAGCATGGATACATAAGCAGCTTTCATAAAAGGAATTTGAGTCTGAAGTCACTCTGAACTACAAACCACAAATGTGAGATTTGATGAGGCTGTACAGAATAGTTGACAGTCAGGAGCTAAGCTTCAGACAACCGATTAACTACTTTAAAATCGGGCCATCGTCAGATCCATACATTGACTTGCGTCTCAAATTCTTAAAAAACGATTTCCGATTCATATCTGCGACACTTCAAACGGCTAATATAAACATACATGATGACGTATGATTCAAATTTACTCAAATACAAATTGTTTGGCTGACTTTTACTTTGACCAGAGTGATATTTTAACATCTTCACCTCCACTCAACTATTGGCCACTTTTTACAACACTGACTAACATGTGAAATAAAATAATGACGTGTGAAGTGAAGTGGGCATTTTCCAGAAGCGATTGGCATTTTTTCTTTCCACAAATGAATATAAATGTCCAAATAAGACGTTTCCACATGTGGGTAAATCTAATACACATGTGGAAATGTCTTATTTGGACATTTATATTCATTTGTGGGAAAAAAAAATGCCAATAGCTCGCACTGGTGCTGAACTGGACCTCATTAGATTTGAAGAGTGTTTCTAATGCTCTAACGTTCCGCCCCATTATACGAACATTGAATCCGTCTCAGTTTTGATTCCAGCCGTTCACATTGAAAATCACTCTCTGCTCAAATGTCTAATGGGAACAGCCAGGTGTTAAAAATGAAGTGAGCTCTGTGAGATGCGAAGACTTTCTTACCTGCAAACTCTCTCATCCTCTCTCTCTGTCTCGCACACACACACACACACACACACACACACACACACACACACACACACACAACCTCCCTGCTTTCCCTGGTTTCCATGGAAACCTGTGGCGAAGGAACAGAGAATTCAAGGACAGGTATGTTTGCAAATGAGAGTTCCTCGG
>OMLP01038648.1:0-10703 GCA_900302685.1 Spondyliosoma cantharus | reverse complement strand
TTTCATCTTCAAGTCATGAGAAAGAGGTTGACTAAATGTCAAGACTGTGGTGTTAAATCTCCGGACGAGCTAATTTTTTTCAACGAGGCATGATTTTGTGCAAAAATGGCGCATTCACATCAAAATGGCCGACTTCCTGTTGGAGTGACAGTATTGGTCCAAGAGGGTTTTTTGTGCGTCTGCTGATGATAGATGTGCACACCGAATATCGTGCCTGTATGTGCATGTGGGAGGCGGGGCAGAGGCTGGACGCTTCATAGCGAGGGAAGAAATGGTTTGCCGCGTCACGGCCAGCAGGTATGACGTACGATAAAGATTTCCATAACTTTTCATCTTCAAGTCACGAGGATGAGGCCTACTAAATTTCAAGACTGTGGTGTTAAATCTCTGGGACGAGATAATTTTGGCACGAGGCATGAAATGGCGTGGAAAATCAAAATGGTCGACTTCCTGTTGGACTGACACTCTCGGTCCAAATTAATTTTCTCTGCATCTTGTCATGATATACAAGCATACCGAATTTCATTCATGTAAGCGCATGTAGGACGTCTGGAAAATGGTTTAGCGATGGAAATGTGTGAAAAATGGCGTGGAAAATCAAAATGGCCGACTTCCTGTTGGACTGACACTCTGGGTCCAAATGTGTTTTTGGGGCTTCTTCTCATGATCAGTGTGCACACCGAATATCGTTCATGTATGTGCATGTAGGAGGCGGGGCGTTAGAATAAAGGGCGCTACAGAGCCATTCAGCGCCACCTGCAGGTCATATTTGGTGTGTGAGTTACAGGGGCCAGTCTTTACCACCCCTATGAATTTAATTTCCATGAGTGTTATGATGTGGGAACAGCGCCAAATATTCAAAAAAACTGGCACCAGAGCGCCATCTGGTGTCGAACTGGTAACCCCTTCATCAGATATCCTCAGGAGGGCATTGACAATAAGTGTACCAAGTTTCGTGTTAATCCGAAGAACCGATGTGGAGATATAAATTAGTTGAATTTAAAGAGCGCCACCTTGTGGTCATCAGCCAAAATTTTGCACAGAGCCTCAGGGGTTCATGGGGAAGTAGGAACCTCAGTTTCATGTCATTCGGACACACAAATGTGGAGATATGCATCACTTCCTGTTGGTAACGAAATCTGCAGGAAGTTGTCATTTAATAACTTGAGTATCGTTTGGACAATCAAAATGATTTCCACAACTTTTTGTCACGACGGTCCACAGATGCTGTGTGCAAAGTTTCGTGTATGTCGGTCAAATGGCCTGGGAGGAGATAGCAAAAGTAGGTTTTCCACATTTCGTGAGCTAGCGAAAAAAAACGCTAGGCGGAAATGGGCGTGGCCTATATCACGAGGTTCAGCACAATTCACTGAACGCGTGGATATAAGGTTTTTGAATGTGCGACAAAGTATATGGGAGTTAGGAGCCAAAACGCACTTTCCTTGATTATAGCGCCACCTAGTCGTGGAAATTCCCAACGACAATACGACAGTATTGCAATTTTTCGCCAGGTGTGACATATATTCCAAATTTGGTGAGTTTTGGGCTATGTTCAGGCCTCCAACACTGCATTCAAATTGGGATAATAAAAATAAGAATAATTTTTCCAATTACAATAGGGACCTCACAGGTCTGTGACCTGCTCAGGCCCTAATTAATCTGTGTGGAGTCTGATTTTGTGTGTTGTGTTTTTTTGTTGTGAAGCTGGTGATGCTGTTATTTTAATGACAGCTTTAATAGTTTGTTCTGGAGGGTTAAGTTGATTAGATTGAAGAGGTGGTGTGTGTTATTCAAAGAATGTCTCCCTCTCAATAAATTCTGTTTTATCCAGATGAATGAGAAATTAAATTATTGTTTCAATTTGAGTTACTCATATATTACTACTATATTATTAGGTGTTTATTTGTCTTAAGTAGTACTGAGATAAGTTCTGTATTTGTGTGGTGTGGGATAGTTTTTTATCTTTTAATGTTATCTACTATATCCCATTGATGCCTGGTGTTTGCCGATTATTGGTAGTAGGATTTTGCCCAAAGATGTATCTATTTCTGCTGAGTTTTTTTCTTACTTCTATTTTTAATGGTTTGGGCTCCTGGTGGATATTCCGAGCTAAGTCTTTAATTCTGGATATGATTGATTTTTATTTGTTATGTTTGAGTTGATTTTTGCCAGGTATCTACCATTATGTTCTACCTGATTAGTTAAGTCTTAGATGTTAAACGTTATGTTTCAACTTTTCAGTTAATGTTTTCATGTATTCTCTTTTTTTCAAAAAATCCTGACAACTGCTGCAGTGCCCCCTGAGGTACAATTACCCCTAGATGGGAACCACTGCTTTAAGTGGACATTACACATGTAGCTGCATCCTCTAACCCTGAAATATACAAAATAAAAACACAAGAAGAGTTGAAGACGAGTAAAAGATTTATTTCACATTTTTTTCTTTCAATATCACCAGCTTTGTTTAAGGGATCAAACACATCAAATAACTGGTATACTAATTGGTATAATAATGGTCACAGGAATAATTAAGGAGGCTCAAATGCACAGAAGGACAAGAGGGATTGAGTAGCAGTCAAAGGTCTCCAGAAACCAATAAAGAAGGATCAGATAATTAACTATATTATACATTATGTCTGCTGATGGTGCTAGTACTGTGGTTTTCAAAGACGGACAGAGTGTTTTGGCTGTGTTTGTTCATTGTCCTATCATTATTTGTAGAGTTAGCCTGGTTGAGCACAAAACCAGTGCATGTGCTGGGGTGAAACAGGGGTAGGTCAAGGGAGTAAGGGCTGGCGGGTCAAAGGTCAGTTTACACAGGGTGAGTTAAGCATTTAGAGACACGAGGGCACACAACAAGGGGAGACAGATCACAGTGAAGCACTGCAATCACAATACAAAACACACACTGACTTGATATCACCGGAGATAAGCGACTTGATCAACCTAACGGTCAGAGCTCTGTTGTTCACAGCTGATGCTGTGTTTATCACCCAGCTTTACCTGAGTCAAGTTTGTACTGAGTTTAGACCTCAGGCAATACAGAGAAGTTCAAAAATAAAAGAGTATTTGGACATGCTAAGAGGGACACAGTTGTTTTGCGGGTCCCTATACATTGATGAATATTTGTGACACATTAAACCAATGACCTGGTCCATCTGACATCTCACCTCCAGTGCAGATGGGAGAGGAGCAGAATAAGGGCAGAGAGTGTCAGAGTCACACAGGCACTTAAGAGAAATGACAAAAACACCACGACTTCCATTAAGGCACAACAGACAACTACACTCACACACACATACCAGTCTTTGGGACAAGAACAGCACGATTCTCTCAGCGAGCATACCAAGCTGCACGCACAGTACAATGCACCTCAAAGGAGATGTTCTAACAGAGAAACTCTTTCAGATTCACTCATGTGTTGATTGGTTTTCTTCAAATCTGACCCCTACACTGACAAATGATTGCTATCGTCAAAGTGTAAATCATCATGGATTGCTGTCAAAGTGCTTGAAGTGTGGCACACACTTAACAACTTGATGTTTCTCCAAATGTCTGTATAATCTTTCTGAGAGTGATCCTTCATTTGTTCAACTGTTTTTCTTGAATCTATTTTAAGAAGAGGTGATTCCTTCAAAACGTTTCTTACAAAACAAAAACTACATCTTAATTGATTTGAACTCATTTGATTGAGTAAAACAATACAATATATGTAATTAACACAATAAAGCATCAGATAAGTGCAATAATGTAAATCAATTTATTCTAATACTCTAATGCTGGAGGCCTTTTCAGAGAAACTGCACACGGGCCACATCTTTCCATGTTGAATGACAAATGGCTTCTTATAATAATGCACATATCAGGTTTGGGTTTCCTTGAAAAAAAAAGTATGTGGTTTGCTTGGTTAGCTACAGTACTACCCGTTGTGTTAATCTAAATTACGAATGAGAGAAAGTAAAAGTATATACGTCAAAATTCTGATCATAATACAACAACAAATAGATTGTGTTATCTAGTCTAGAATAAAATACATTCAAATTATTCCATAACATTTTCCAAAAGATAACCGTGAAGAGCAGCTTAATTGTTAATTACCCCGAATTCTAAATTTGAATTTCTGGATGGGGCCTCTCATGTTCTTACTTATTTTTCTTACTGTCACCAAATCCTATATAAACCAACAATTGACTATTCTGGCAACTGTTAGCACTTTTACTCAAAACAGATCTGTGGATTTAGCGTACTAGTAAATAAAAAATTAAATTGATTTGTCTTGATGCAGTGTGTCTTTCTCTTCTTGGTTACTTGAAAATAAAAGTCAACTCGTGTCTTTAAAAGAAATGGAATTGTTGTTTTTTTTATTTCAACTGCATATGGAGGTGTAGTGTAAATTGGTGTTAAACAACTTAAAAAAAATGAGTAAAAAAATAATTTTGAGGGCTGGATTACTATCTAGTTTCCCATATGGCTGAGGGAAGGGATGTTTAAGACCCCTGCCTTAATACAAGCAGGATGGTGTGTGTGGAGTTGACTCCACATAAACAACAGTGCTCCTGTTCATAATGAATGAAGGAAGATGTCACCCATTGCAACAGTGAGGCTTACTTAATAATGGAGCCCTATGGCACAGAGTTATATGATTTATCAGCCTTAAGCTACACAGACAGTACTTGACAAAAGGATCAGTTCATTGTTTTGCTTTGCTTTTGTCTTTTCATGGAATTTGTTGACAATCAGAAAAACAGCAAATATCACAACCCTTATCCCTAAAATTCCTCTGTGGCCAGCTGCACCGAATGGGCAATGGCACAACTCTGTTCTATTCTGATGTTGCTGGATCTCATCAAACAGCTACAGCTGCTTGGCCCCCCCCCACACACACACACACACACACACACACACACACTTTGCACAATTGACCAACCCATACGCACAAATGCATGATCACCAAAGCATGTGCGATCCACACAAACAAAGCTCATACACACACAGGAAGCATGATATGTTAATAAACTAATATGTGGTTAAGAATGTGAATGTCATTGGCAATGTTATGGAATATTAACAGTGACATATATTTTATTTCTTTTAAGAACTGATTCTGTACTTTTTCCTTCATTGGTTTCACAATCTGAATCACAGGTTTAGATTTTCTAGATTTAAACTGAAGTTAGTTCTCCTTCACTCCTCTAAAAGTATCAATGAACTATCAGTCAGTCCTTCACTATGTGTTTCACTCTCTCTTTCCATAAAGTAGTGCACTAGAAGGATAACAGTATAGTGTCTATTGAGGCATGCCCCCTTAACATGCAGAGGAGTGAGATGATTGGTGTGAGCAGTTTAACTCCTGGGAAGGGGAAGGAGGCCCTTCTTGTAGGCCAACAGGCCAGCTGCAGTGGCAGCAGACAGGAAAGTGGAGACTCCCATGAACTTGAGGAGACCACCGACTGAAGGCATATTTCTCTCCCAGAAGGTGGTGACAAACGGCAATGCTGGAACCTCCTATTGGAGGGGCAAAAGGCACAGGGGGGTTTAGGTTAAATGTATTTATCTTATATTGACTTTTATTTAGTTAAAACATTTCAAGAAAGATTTCTCTCACCAAACACTGAGGTTCCATCTGCCAGATCTGACTCTGGTGGATTTTACCCAGTACACACATAACCTACAACAGAGTACATCATTTGTACAGTTAGTACACTCACGTCAAGATTTCAAGCCTTTATTTCAAGATGACATGCATTTCAGTTTGGCAGTGTGAATATGATTAGCTCACTCACTCCCCAAAACTCTCCTGAAACCACATTTAATGTTATTCCTGGAGGAGGCTGGGGATGTCTAGGGAGTAAAATTGCAGCCTATAGAGCTGGAAAATGTTCACAACTTACTTGATTGGGGATATATTTATATATATATATATCTTTTGAACCAGCAGATTTGGTAATAAATTCATTACTGAACCAAACTTCATGATTGTTATTTGTGACAAAGTAGAATGTGTCCCACTCATTCAATTGCAGAAAAATGACAGCTGTAGAAATCATTGGAACTGAAGACTACCATAATATACATTTTTTTTTACAAGTGTACGTATGTACATTTTTGACCATGTTCTGACCTCTCTGGCTGCTCTCTCTCCAGCCTGTACAGCCCCCTCCATGTAGCCACTCCATTCTGTGGCTGTCTCTGTGCCTGCAAAGTACAACCTGCCAACCGGCTCCCTTAGCACCCTGGGGAAAGGAAATGAGAGAGTTAGAGCTGATCTATAAGGTTTAAAGGTGGCCCTTAATTAAACATACTGCCATTAATCTGTAGTATTACAACTGAACCGAACAACTGAAACCAGCTGCAAAGAATCGACAGCTTTTTTCTGCACAACACTGTTTTGTGTGAATTAAGCCTTCAAGTGAAGGGATGACGGATCAGCAGACTTAAAAAATGTTAAACCCTCAATTTATTTCATTGAATTGGGTTTTGTCTTTTCATCGTCTAAGCCCCTCAGCTGTCAACTTCTAAAGACAGAATGGCAGCTTCGTTTTCAAGCTGAATGAAAAATACAGCTTTGCCATGCGTGTGTGTGTGTGCACGCGCACACGTGTACATGAGTGACTTACTTGCCATACTGGGTGAGGATTCCTGGAGGGAAATAGGCTGTGTAGCAGCCTCCAGAGTACTCTTCTTCACACCAGTTCTTCTCCTCATAGTGCACCGGCTGACAGAGACACAAGTGAACACATGAATGGTTTAACTAGTGATGCAATTCCACTGTAGCTGTGTGACTACATGTTAGCCTGTATACACTCACATGCAGGGCCTCTTCCGTGCCCAGCACTCTGGAGTAGATCTCACAGATCCTCTTCAACCTAAATACAGAGACAACAATTTGGATTAAATTGATCTTGCAGCTTGTGAGAGTGTATTGATCCAACGTACTGTCTCCACCATAGTTCTACCTCTCCTCTTTGGTCAGTCCTGATAGCTTTCTGCACTTGCGGGCCAGGATGAATCTGGAGGAGAATAAAGAAAAATATTATCTACTAGATAGAAAACATATCATGAGTAGAGCCTGAGTAGAGTCACATTCTATATTTTCCTGACTGCCATCAAATCGCAGTCCAATCCAAACCACTGAACAGATCGTACTAAAAAGTGTACAGTGTTCTGTGTTACAGAATTAGTCAGGATCCATTGTTAATTAATGTTCTTTTGTACATCTGTACAATGTTGTTTGAGTCATATTTTTTGTTGTTCTATTTTAGGAAATTACTGAGCCCTATTTAGTAATGAAACTACATGTTTTTTAGTCATTTTTAAAGATGTGTGTCTTCAGTAGGAGCCAAAGGGGTATTAGGGCTGAGAGCCACTGATGTTACAAAAGAACAATCAGAAAACAGTAGATGAGATGGACAAACACAGTGTTGGTTTTGATCTTTTCTTGGGACTTGTTGACAAAGCCCTTGGTTTTTAAATGAGATAACCACACATGGGTGCATGTGTACACATACTTTGGGTCATCATATTGTCATATCTTTATCAAATTTTGCAGAGCGTTGCATTCACCCCATAATGGCAGGTACAGCCCCATCAGGCTTGGTGTCATCCAGTGTCAGGCTGATGGGAGCACCCTCCTCCTCAATTACCATACTGCCACAGTAACCTGGTGACACACACCATGAGCACTATTGTAAAAAAAAGAATAGTGTACAAGTAAAAAAGGACATAAACAACAGAATTCCCACTCTGTCTCACTCCTCTTCGTCTGTACCCTTTTTCCTCCAGAAGTTCTCTTTGTAGTAGACCATGCACTTGATGACAGAGCCCATGGGGACGCGGTGGATCAGCTGGTTCCTCAACGGTGGAAGCTCAGGGTTAAAATGCATCTTCAGATTCAGACCAGGCGGGGTGGCCACAATCACATACTTGGCCTAAGACAAGGGCACACATAAAAAAGCAAACACAAATGAGAAAGGACAGTGTGAGCTGTATCTCATCGCACACGCAGCAGTAAGAAGCAACAAGAAACCAGTAGATGGCAGCAAAGAACAATAGTGCAAGCTGCAATTCATGATTCAGGCTGTGTTAATGAAATGTTCTGTTGTTAACATCTATTTCTCATCCCTAAGGGCATGTTCTATTACGACGACATGTCACATTATCCAGTGTACAATAACATACATATATTTTTTTTCTGTTTATAAATAATTCCAAAAATGTAACAATGATAACAAATATGTCTAATATCAAATATGGCTGTAGTGCTGGAAGAATACCCAGATTATTTGCACCAATTAAAGTACCAATACAGCAATGTAAAATTACTCCATTATAAGTAGAAGTCCTTCATTCAACAATAAAAAAGTTTCGCCAGGAACTGTATAATAATTATTAATTATATCAGGTATCAGGAAAAGTGTCAGAAGTAATACTCTCGTTACTGTATATTATTATTATTTATAAGACGGGTAAATAGTCAATACTAATGCATCCATGCAGGGTTAATGTTTTCAGTACATTACATACAGTTTGGTAGATAGTTCAGTGGACAAATCCCTCAAAAGGAGTCAAACTCTAAGTCTGAGCTGTGAGACGATGTATGTGAGAGGAAAAGGGAAGAACTATGTTTAGGACCACCATTTCTTTTTTAGTTTTCTCTAAGTAAAAGCTGTCTTTGTGATTTATATCTGGTGATCATACTGTTATCCAAATAAACTAAATCTGATAAGTTTAGAGGGAATATTTCACTTTGGTGGAACTACTAACAACTTACACATTTGAGAAATGCAACAAGAGACCCAAACATATTCTTTTGTGAGGAGTCACAAGACTAGAGGCTACTAACTACAGCTTTCATCTGACAGCATTCGTTGGCATTTATTTAAATGTAATGGAGTAGAAAGTTACTTTCCACCACAGTATGGCATAATAATGTGATATGCTTACTGTGTAGGTCTGTTTGTCCACTGTCTCCACCACCACCATGTCTCCACTCTGGTCAATCCTGTAGACTGGAGACTGCAGCTTCACGAGGTCTCCCAGCTCCCTGGCCATGCACTCACTGATCTGACCAGAGCCGCCTACAAACTTCCTCTCCTGCAGAGGAGGATGGAGAAATCAGGGGTCAGTCACCACTAGCACCACCACAACAAACACAGTTGCAGAAAGACTAAACTGGTCTAGTACAGCTTTTTAAATATCTCCCTGCAAAACAGACTACTATTCTGCCAGGGTAATAAAACTAGGAGACAGACAAATCTGTTGATTTATCCAGATGTTACATACCAGTTATTCTCAGTCCACTCTCTTTCCTTCACTAAGAATTTTCTACATCTTAAACCAAAGGGAGAGCCAAGAGCCAGCAACTGCTGAATAATGGAGAATATTGTGAGGGTGGAGAGGCAATAAGTGCTGCCAAAGCTCTGATATACAAAATTAAATCAGCAGTGACCTCTTCCATATGGTTAGTGTCGATTTTCCCTGTTCGCAAATGCACTGTTTGTATTCCGCTGTGGCATTTTGGATGAATTTGCCTGCCAGCTGCCAAAAGATTCGGAGCTGAAACTAAATCACTCCAGTCTGTTTTTGTCTTGTTTGGTGAAAGACAAGTACATTTCAGTTTCTGTGGAAATTCCACTAAAAGTAAGAAATATCACATGTGCCTCCATATATAATACTTCACAGCTTACATAACCATCTCCTTTAAACAACATATCAGCTCAAATGACTGTTCAAATGTTTATATTGTACACATACCCATGCATGCAACCGCAACAAATTTGGATGTTTTAAATTGGAAGGTCCAGCATATTGGAAGATGACAACAGAGCTTGTTACAGCATTGTCTGTTTACCTAAACACAATCCCATTCCTCAGTGGCTATGGCAACGGTGCCTCTTGGCTTTGGGGAGTACTGAGGCAAAATGTTTTCCCCCAGCACTCCAAGAAAACAGCTTTTGTGAGGCTCATAATTATGCTACACTCATCAGAAGCAGACTATGGTAAAAATAGTATGGCTGAAAGAGGAGAGTGGGGGATCTCTTACTGATGCTTAGCCTTCTGTTTTGCATGAGTGAATGCCTCTCTGCTAGCTACAGCAAGCTTAAGTTCACACCTCTTCTTGGCAAGCCTCATCTGCACTGGCCCTCGAGTTGTTTTTTGCAGAAAGCTGATACGTGATACTGGGGTATTCTGTTTGTATTCCAATTTAAGTGCGTATTAATTAAGAAAAATTATTACCTCAACCTAGTTCTGTTTTCTAATGTTTGTTTTTTGGTTGGTGGGTTGGTTTATCTGCAGGGTTACACAAAAACTGCTGAATAGATTTGTTGTGTAACCCTGGATGAAGGATGGGTCTTGGCCCACAACAGACCTCTGGTGTGAATCCAGGTTATAGGGCATTTTTCAGGGCAGTTTTTAACATTTTCATTGATTTCTCAGGGAATAATGCATGGATCAGGATTTAAGAAAGAAACCTTGTAAACTTAGTAATTTAAGGGGCGGATGTAGCTCAGTGGGTAGAGCTGTTCGATCAGTGATCACTGGTTCGATTCCAGGCTCCCCTGGGCGGGACTGAGCTACATGCCGAAGTGTCCTTGAGCAAGATACTGAACCCCACAACTGCTCCTGATGTGCAGTTGGCACTAGCCTCTGCCATCATGCAATGAGCTGGCGACTCATTCAGGGGTGAACCCTGGCCTTCGCCC
>OMLP01038646.1:0-20812 GCA_900302685.1 Spondyliosoma cantharus | reverse complement strand
CGCAACCACTGTCTCTTCTGTTCTTCTGTAGCTGGGACAGACTATATACTGATGTTGATTTTTACAACCAACAACAGAGCAATATGCGTGTCTAACTCTGAGCGACAACATTGCTAAACACTGCTATCTCACCGCTGGACACACCAAACTTCACCTCGGGATGAACGCCCCCCTCTTGGATATCTCCTATCACCGCGCAGAGGAGGTCGACCTATGAAAATGACTCCTTTGGTTACGTAACGACAGGAGCTGAATCTGAACAGCCTGTAGGAGCGCCGTTTTACCAGTGGGTGGGCTGCAGAGACCATGCAGGAATCGCTTGTTTTCCTCATTCTGGGAGTTGGCAGGCTCCGGGAGGACCAGTTTAAACATGTAGAGACCAGAGAAAATGTGTTTTTCATAATATGGGACCTTTAATGTTTTGGGTGTTTTTTTTTGTTTTTTTTTTTCGTTTTGGAACATTTCAATTATGATTTTTTAACTTAGTCTACACTCAAATGTAAATTTGAATGAGACCAAACTTTGATCTGTGATGTCATCAATGAAAAACCTGGTGTTGACACATTGATGATGAAAGAATTTAAAAAAGGCTGAGAAATCGTTTAAGATTTCACATCTAAATGAGCTCCAATTTTATAGAAGGCATTATTTCCAAGACAGAAGTTGTATGGATTAAAATCTACCTTGATACCACCATAAAGACTTTTTTTCTGGTTTCAATTTTTTCTCCTTATCCTCGCTTAATCACTGGAATGATCTATATTTCTCAGTCCATAACATCAATTTCTGAATAAACATTACAGGAAAAATGTGCATAGTGATAGAGTGCTGACGTTTGAATTCATAAAAAAAAATACAATCAAAAAAGGTTTGTTTGCCAATCTTGGAAGCACCTTATACTACATCCAATCAGATTTGCTGAAGCAAAAGAAAAATTATCCACCAAATACAAATGACTTGAGTTTCTCGACTAAATGTTAAGACAATGCAGAGTACTCACAAATGTCCTCCAAATATGACCTGGCTAATGCGTAAAAAATGATATACGCTCAGATACAGGCCTGGAGGTAAATATGGCAATTGATCAGCAAACTGATAAACCCTGGTAAAGCACTGTTCAACTCCTCAGTCCACCATCAGAAACTGGGCTGCATAACATTGCAGTGTATGTATGAATGCATAAAGATAAGACACTGCAGTATGGGTATAGAAACATTAGGCATCATGTAAGGTGCTGACATTTCTTCCTCTATTCATATTGTTTTTTACTTCTCTCGGCTCATTTTTTATTCATCTTGTCCTGATTTCTTTCCAGCCCTCCTTTGACAAGTTGCTGGAAACTAATAAAAACTCCTGACTCCTGTCGAAACACATCCATCATAGATCCCCGTAGGTCTGGCTTAGTGGCCAGCAAAGCTGAGCGCTGGATAAAGCAAGGTGGGTCAAAGGGTCACAAGATTTAACAAGAAGTATCTGAGTGCTGTGAGATAGAGAAGGCATGGACAAAGAAAGAACACTAGTGATTTTTATTTGTGTCTGCGTGTGGTCAGTCAGTGTACAATGTCGAGAGTCATGAGGTGTATAGTATCACTGCACTGAGGACTTTGTTAAAAGCAGGTCAGATGATGTGCGACAAAGTCCGTCCAGAAATGGCAGCAGACGATTTTCCACAACTGTGTGTCGTTATTTCTCTATGTGAGTCTTTAAATAAAGGGATTCTGCATTAAAACGATTTCTATGACAAAAACATCTACCATTACTCATTCCAGTCAACCATACCAGTGAACATCCCCTAAATTACAAACAACTGACAAAATCAAAGGTTATTAAAATTGATTCAACATTTTGGATTAAACATTTCATCATTTTTCAATTTGCTACCACAAGCGATCTTGATAAATAGAAATGCAGTTTTACAATTTCGTAACAGCAGAAAAATGATGGGAATAATAATTAATGACAACAGCTGCTCAAAGGTCCTCTCATTTTTGTGATTTCCATCACATAGGCTTATGAACTAAACAAGTAGAGCAAATAATGTTATTAACAGAGCATTGATTTAATTTTAGTCTTATCTAATTAGTGCTGCCATACTGCTGCAGTGTGCACCTAGGCAAGAGTTTACAGCTGAGTGTTTGTGTGTCTCTGTGACAGAGGATGCAGTCCTTGCAGAAATAATGCTCCATGATTATACCATAGCCCCATTTTCTGCAGAGCATTGATCTATAATTGCCATTGACACTGGATCACTGAGTCCTTGTGACAGGGTCGGAAGCGCAATATTTGTATTTCCAATTTCCTCTAATCATTGGTTTTTGAGAGCAAAGCTACATATCTGCCACTCACGCTGCCACCCCCTCCTAAGAGCCTCCCTTCTGTTCTCCTGAGACTTGGCAATCGACTGAAAGATCCCTTGGTTGTTGCAAATGAACCCTGCTTTTACCCCAAATGCAAAAAAAATGCCTGCGGCTTCAGAAATGAATCACTCTTTGAATTCAGCATCACATCTCTTTTTCTTTGTGCTGTGTTTTACCCTCCTCTTTTTTTGGGTCCTAATTAGGCTCAAGAGGTACAGCTATTATATACAGGACATAACAAATACGCTGTTTTTCGAAATGGTAACCAGGAAAGCAGATGAGGAATGGGAGAAAAATGCTATTTGAAAATATTTTGACATTTTGGAATCCCTAATAAATCAAGACTTTTTATTTCTGTTACTTTGGTGAGAGGTTTAAAATAAAATGCAAGTGATTTTCAACATAAAGCGTGGGATGTACAACTTTCAAGTCACCCGTCACAAACTTCACTTCCAAAATTGAAAGTATCTGACAAAGTTCAATCTGAAATCCCAAATTCCAGACGAAACAAGTCATTCCCACAAGCATAAAGATGTTGCCTGGGATTTATACTTTTTTTTTATATTATAGCAAGGAAGTCAAGTCAACTAATAACAGATTCCATCGCATCTAATGGCTATATAGTCGGGGGAGGGGTGCACTTAGCTTGCTTTGAAACCAGACTAATTCTGCAACTTGGTGCTTGGTCCTTCTGGCTCCCTGTATGGTTTGTGATGTGACACCCTTTTATCTTTTGGCTGCTGCTCATTAATTCTCTTATCTCAAAATGTAAGATAAACTGATAACATGACTTCATAGAGCCAGTGCAACATGCTAGCATGAGGTACATCTACTGTATTTCCATCCTGACAAATTGTTACAAAGCACAAGATTTCCAGAGAAGTGCAGATTGAGTCCCAGCATGAATTGTATGTCAGACTGCTGAAAAGGTTTTAAAAGGCCCATTTCATTTCAACAGCCCCAACATGTTAATTTACCACCACACAGTATGATAAAACATTCCATTCCTGCTAATAATTTACCTGAATAATTTTCTTTGGGCACTTGCTCTGATTAATGCATGTTAGGAGAATTATCAGTGGTGCATGCAAACCCTGTGAGGAGGTGTGTTATGTCGAAGAAGGCTGATTAGTGGAAGATACAGCAGAATAATCAGCATCACAGCTGAGTGGTTGCATAATTCAGACAATCTTCAAGAGAGTCCTCCATTTAAAATACTAACCAAAATCTATTCAAAATAGGGTAGTCTTGCTCAAACTGTTATCGTATATATAATACAATTAACTGTACTCAAACCTGCAGCTCATCCCCTCAGAACTACATAACCAGTAATCATTAAAAGTGGTATTAGAAAGGTATTCAACAAATCGTTAGCTCATTGATTTTAAAAAAAATAGTGTGGACATTTCACACTTACAAGACAATAAACAAGAACATCATCAGCGTATGAACTACAACTACAGGGATCTAGTATAATCTAGTCTGGCATAACATTTTTGTGCTTAACTCATCTTCAGTGCCACAATTTCTTTTTTTTTTTCCTTGAGTAGCATAAAGCAACTACAGCTTGCAATATGTTGTACAACCTTGTGTTGCTGAAGACAATTACATTTATTTGTAACCTTGATTAATGGCTCCTACAGGCTGCAATGTTCATTACATCATAGTATACATAGTTGTGTAATTGGCAGTATATAATCCTTCAGAACAACTATGACAATTCTTACACACTTATAAATAGTAAAATGATCAAGGTCTCAGTATAATTACAATGAATCAGCCTCTTGGGATCATGAATACAAAGGCCAAAATGTATCTGTCCAATTAGTCCAATATTATGCATTTAACATGGTGATGCCCAGCATACTACCCTGAAGCTCCACAGCAGGTTTGTGCTTTATTGACACATGTGCTTTTCCTTAGGGTCTACATCATCACTGGCCTGGTTCCACTGTTTTGGCTTTGTGGTCACGATTCTCTACAATTTATACAGGAGCACCATCACTGTCTGGCTCAGTTTCCGCACTAGAGAAAAAACCAAGGCGCTATGATGGGTGGTGAAACCATTGTAGCACATCATCACCAGAACTGACCACCAGAACACAAGTCTGGACTGACCTCTACAACTACAACTAGAGGATCCCCCCCAAAGACACAGCTGTAGGTCATCTGCAAAAGCAGTTTATTATGAGGTACTATCTTTACTGTTGCTGAGAGGCATCCTCTAGTGGGCATAGCATCCTCTACATGACCGAAGCATCCAGGTGACAGGTGTCTGCCCTGTGTATAACCACAGGTAGCCTATGTATGTCAGTTCACTCATACGTACATGAAACAGACAACTTTACCCTACAAGTTTTCCCAAGCAGTAATATGGTCAGTACGTTGTCACAAAGACAACTGGATCATTTCAGTATATTTCACCGCAGCAACTACGTCAACACAGGACAAAACATTGGTTTATTCATTTGTTAAGTCTATGACAAAGACATGAAAGCAGGTCAAAATGCACAATAGTAAGCAGTGCATAGTCACAGCAAGGTTTACAGGGAACCAACCTTAACGCAGATAATGTCAATATTCTATAGACTTCACATTGTGCTTCAACACTTATGCCGTACGTATAGAACTCGAGCATAGCAGCACAACGGATTGAATGTTCCCCTGAGCCATTACAATTCAAACTTAACCTAATGTACCAAGCCAGTGCATACAATTACTTTTAGTCACACCCACAACTTGCCACTTACCACTTGAAAATTATACTGCTGTACTTTACACCAAGCCATTGGTCATGCCATTGGTCTGTCATCATGTCTGGATGCACAACTTCATACATAGTGCAAAGAGTACCCTTACACAGTATACTATTTTGCTTTATCGATCCACACACCATAATGTACAGTTTGAATGTCAAACATTCGATCCTACATGACTGTAACAATAATTTCACTCACTGATGTGTAAACTGCACCAATATAAGAATAAAGTAAGTACATACAAATAAATATATGACAGAAGTCACATACTGTATGTATATCATCAACACTTCGTACAGCTACAATAGTGTATGGCTCTCAGATGTGAACAGGGCATTTGATCAATCATCTGAATGTGACTGTCAGTTTAGCTAATTTTGTGTTTTTTCAGACAGCCTTTAGAAAAATCCCTTCATGGTGTTGTGAGCTTTTTGTAAATTCTCTGAACTTGTTTTGGTCTTGAGTTGGGCCAAAATAATCGACACCCAAGGAGGAAAAGACAGTTTGATCAATACAATTAAGCAACTCTGACTGCAGGAGTAATTTGTTCAGGGATGGTGTATGGGCTATGACCTGAAATCTCCTCTGTGTTCACTGGACACATTTACTGCCAAAGCATTTTCAAGCTAATTACATAATTTGTCCTCCTGTTTCCTTTCGTTCTCATCTTAGTTTGGAAGTGACCTCCAAGAAAAGTTTGAAGACATGCCCCAAAATACTGAAAATGCCTCCTGATCACCATGTGCATATAGCGCACTAAGGTTATAATATAGCAATATCAGCAGGGTGTTCCACTGAATAAAAATGCTATCTCATGTGACCCAGCCACACTATAATGTAGCTTGCACATTATGATGAACAATTTTCTGTAGTCATCACCCTGTTTATGCCATGGATGTTTATAAATCAATGCTGTTTGGAAAACTGAGCAGTGGTGTGATGCCTTAAAAGAAAATGAAAAAATTAGGAATTATTGCGATAAATTATAAAATATCTTGATTATTTGAAATTTCATAAATGCTAGGACTGGGTAACATAATGAAATCTCCCACTCTTTTTGACCAAATACCTCAATGTTGATATTATGACAGTATTGCAGGGATGACTATTGGTACTTTCAAAAATTAGAAACACAATAAGATTTTTAATAAATAATCATCAGTAATGTGGATATAATTAGTAAATGGGTTCATAAAATCAAGAAGAACAGTCTGCAAAGTTCAGAAAAAGACATCACTTTACTGTAATACAGCCTTTTAAACCCATAAAAGACAACACTTATGTCATATAACCATATAATCCAAAATTTAAGTTGGTATACTGTAAAGTCTCATATCACAATAAATCAAGTCTGTTTGCTATTCAAGAGAGAAAAGCACAGGACCTTTGTTGTGACACCAGGTTTTTTTGTTTAAATCAGTTGCTGTTCTGTGGCAAAATGGATCCAATTTTAAGAAGTCTTGTTTTATAAAACAAGAAACAAAAAGAGATCTTTCTTCTTCTTTTTTTACCGCACACTATATTGTCTTTGAGTCTTTATTGTTGTACTAATTAGATTTGCTGGATTTTAATTGTGAAGTTTATTTTGATCATTTTTGAAAGTCATATGTTCCAGGTCAAATGATTTAAGTCTCATATGTGACAGGAGAGTGACAAGCAGCCAGGTTAAAACAGATAAAAGAGATACATGCAGTGGAGAAGAGGTAGTAAGTTGGCCTATTATAATAATCATAACATTTCTTGTTACAGTAAATTAAAAATGTAAGCATGTTAGAACACTTTATTGAAGCGTAGAACACAGCAGTGAAATGCCAAAAGCATCCACAGACGTACATATAATACTGGCTTATAAAATGTATCTCAAAACAACAAATGCTTAAATACTTAAAAGTTTTGAAAATTATCTATTAAATAGGCTCATTGGCAATTTGTATAATAGTTTGTTAATAGCAACAAAGTAACACTATTATAATGTATATAATTTTATTACTGTAATGCTGTGACATAAAGTGACCATCTAATCATAACTTAAATGTACATGACAGCTAACAGAAACCTGTTTGTTGGTATGCAATATGTCAAATCCATTCTCAAAACAAACAGGGGGCAGCTATCACCAGAGTAACCATTCATTTTGGCTAATGGAAAATTTTGGCAAATGTGTTTAAACAAAGATTCTTACATTTTGCACTTTTAAAAAACATAGGTATGTATCTGATCTATAAAAAATGTGATTGTTCAGTTGCTGTATGTATATTTTTGAGCCAGCAGATTTGGTCACATTTACAGAAGACCTATAATACATTTGTTATTGAACCAAACCTCATGAACAAGTGGTGTAGTAGTATGTGTTCCACTCATTACATCATAGAAACATAAGAACTTTAGACTGCACATCAGAATGCTGTTTGTTGACTTGAGCATTCAACACAATCTGACCCACAAAGCTTTGTTGGAAAACTGAACTTTCTGAGCTTGAGTACACTCTGCAACTGGATATTGGACTTCCTCACAAGCACACGTCAGAGAGTACAGATTGGCAGTGATACCTCCTCTGCATTAGTGCACAACACCTGAGCCCCCCAGGGCTGTGAGTTCAGCCCCCTCTTATTCACACTGTACACCCCTTACTGAACTAGTGAAGTACGCGGACGACACAACAATCATTGGCAGCATTATAAACAAGGATTAGAGTTCATATCGGAAGGAAATCAACAATCTGGCCGGATGGTGCACAAAAAAACATCTATTGCTCAACATCAGCAAAACCAATGAGCTTATTGTTGATTTTAGAAAAACAGGAAGCAAAGACACACACCCCTGTCTACATCAGTGGAGCTGAGTTGGAGCAGGTGAACAGTTAGAGGTTCCTTGGGATTACCATCCCTGAGAACCTGTCATGGTCATCACACATCCCGACTCTGGTTTAAAAAGCACAGAGAAGGCTGCACTTACAGGAAGGCTAAATTCCAGAGCAATATTCAGGTCAATTTTTACAAGGGAGCAATAGAAAGCATCCTGACTGGAAAAATCAAAAACAGGCATGGTTTGTGCACAGCCCATGAAAGGGAGGCTATATAGTGCCAGTAAGATATTCACATAAGTTACAGCCAGAGTAAGAATTATTCTGTATTCCCTCGAGACTTACAGCTGCTCTGTGTTGTCGTCTGTTAGCTATCCTTCTGTCTGCTTTGCAGTTAGCAATCCACTCCCCCCTCCTTATGTCACCAAAGGGAAATCGGTAATCCAGTGTTTCCCATTAATTAACAAGACTGTCTGCTTGTCTGACTTGTTAACCTTGCTGGGCAGTACATAGCCTATATCTTTCCGTCTGTGTTTTATTTACCAGCCACTTCCAGTGCTGTTCTGTGACTCTGCACCTGAACTCAATATTTATTAAGTTTGATAAAATGCCAACGGTAGCAGCATTTATGAACCATAGCTCGGAAAGATTACCATGTTGCACGTGCACATATATTGCACAGGTACGCGCAAAATGACTTGTTTTCCAGCAGCAACTCAACCACACAGACCAGACAATATATAGTTAAGATGGCATGAACAGGCATGCATAATTTTGAAACAAGACAATGATTATGTTGTTACTCAGTTAAGGTTTAGTTACAAGTAAGGACTAACAGGCTACAAGATTAAAAAAGCAATGGATTGATATTGACCATTGATTAAAGCTTATAGGCTTGTGTAACATTGTTTAGCCAGAGCAGCGTAGTACAGTACAATTGTGAGGGCTGAATTAATCACCTTGCTGCAGAGCCAAAGCATAGTGTCATATTTGATTATTTTCTACATTTTAGATAATTTTTTTCCATTTCTTTTTATACATGTTATTTATGAGATAGTGCCTCTTAATTCTTCTCTTAAATTGCACCAAATGTATGCATTTAACTTTAAGATGGATGAATGAGTACCACCCACCATAGTCCCACAAAATCCCTTAGGAAACACGGGTAATCGTCAGACATGACAGCAAACAGGGGGATACTGCTCTTTGTGCGTTCAAGAGCAGACATCAGTCTTTATGGAGTTCTCTCTCCTGACTGGATAAAGTTGGCAGGGATACCAGAACATTTATTTTTCTCATTTACTGGATGAACAGGGGAAGGATAGACAACGGTTACTGACCAAACACTATAACAGTAATTAGTGTTGGATTATAAAGCTATTTAACATGTATTCTAATACAAATATTAAAGGAGCTTTAAAGGTTAAGACATAAGATTATGTTTCAGTGAACATATTTTTTTTTGTATTCACATTCTTTAAAAGTTACCAGAATGCAGCAAACAACATTTCTGAAAATCTAATTTCAAAATCCAAATCTATTTTTGGGGTCTTAAGGTTGGCAAGTATGTTTTTGCCTCCTTTATTTTATGTTCAACTGTAGTTTGTTCATAACTGCTGAAATACAGCATCTCAAATTCAAAATGAGGCAGTAACAGTAACAGTAAAGGCACAGTGTAAAAAACATTGCCCCTTGGGGTCAATTTTGTTCCTTTACATTTCCTTACGATATTGTAGCTGTAGATCCTTAAGAGCCGTTGCTTCGCTGGCCTCAATTGCACTAAAAGATTCCCATTATTATTAAGAAACGGTTTAGACTTCAGCTTGCATGACTGTCATGTCCAAACCACTTCAAATTATACTATCAACTTAAAATAGCTAAAACAACACCAATTTCCTTTTTCTCCAAAGTTTCTTCCTTGGACTACATTTATAACAAACAAAAGAACACTGAAGACAAATAGCTGGAGCAGGCTTTTCACTCAGCTGACTTTGAAGATTATCATTATGTGTGAAATCTGTTGACATGTGGCTTACAGAATGACATTGCATGAAAGCAAAAGGAAATATAATGACAGATTTCAATGTTTTGTATGAAGGAAATGGATAAATGATTTAGCCAACAAGTAAAACTTGCACAATAAAAACTCATCATCATTTTAATAACAACCCTTCAGTTTCAAGTTGATGTTTTTGTTACTGCCATCTGCACAAACATGTTATCAATAGCTGTTGTTATCATGTGTCTTTAGAAAAGCAAATGTGTTTGACAAAATGATCTTTCTTGCAGTGAAATTAAAAGGGACAACTTAGCTTGTTTAATACAGGGAAGTTCCAGGACAAAGACATAAAGTTATGCAAGAGTAAGGACGTCATTCTTTTCATTTGATGTCATTTTTCATATTCAATATTCTCACCAGCCTCAATCCCTTTTAAATCTTTGAAAAAGTTTATCCCAAAACATTTCACAGGCTAATGACATTCAATGGGATATTTCCTCCACAACCTTCATTAGACTGCATGTCACAACATGCGCTCAAAGATCAGAAAGATTTTTTCTAATACATACTTGCATATTCTTTGAGGCTTTCATTCAGTTGTAGTCACGTGATATTTCTGTGGTGACACTGAGGATAGAGCCAAGATGGCCTGTATATACTGTGCAAAGCTTCAGTGCGCCAGGGCTTGACCTACATCTTTTAGGGTTTGATGTCTGTCTTGAATTATTGATTATTATAATAATTTAAAATAGGAATCAGTAAAGGAGGGAGGCTGAGGCTCAGGAGGCTGAGAGGGAGCAGCGCAAACACCAAGGTGCAGAGGATCCAGACCTACTACACGCCGTGGCAGCAATGTCTCTCAGACCGGAGGACCACCCGTTCCTGCAGCTCCAGCAAACCGTGTTTAACATGCTGGAGCAGGAGCTGTCCGGGATGCGGCAAGATATTAATGTCCGTCTTGACCAGGTGGCGATGTTGCTGCGGCCTCTCAGGTGCCTCGCCTCAAGTCTGGAGAGGATTGCTGCAGCTATGGAGCGTGGGCCTCCAAACACACCACCTGCTCCTGTTGTGCCCCTTCCTCCTCCCCCGACTCCATCTCCGTCCACCCGCTCCACTAGGATGAATGCATGGTGATATTTTTGCTACATTATAGCCAAGCATGCGCCATTAAAATAACATCTGAATAAGCGCCACTGACTTTAGACTAGGTTTTTCCTGGTCTGTTGCGGAATTGTTTTCTGAAACAGCAAAATAGCACCAGGGAACGTTTGCGGCGGAACATGCCTCCTGTTTTCGCTGAACCGCCCCCGGGAGCGCAAATTCATTCCCTAATTTAAGGACGTGCGTCTGTGGAGGGAAAATTCCAGTGTGCGTCGAATGCAAAATAGGAATTATACAAGCGCCAGTGTACAAAGTCAATTGCGCTTAGTGCAAGATAGAGCCCTTAGTCTTTTATTGCATAAACAGGGGGAGGAGAGACATGGGTAACTGACCAAACACTCTATAACAGTGATTACTGTTGGAATAGAGCACTATTTAAGAAAACCTAATAAAAATACATCACTCATAGCAGCTTTAACTTTAACTTAACTTTGTAATAACTGAATACCATGTATGTATACATCTGTGTTAATTCAGTTCAATTAGACCAAGTTATTTAATCCATTTCCCTTGACTATAAATGATACAATTTAATAATTTGTATTAAACTTATGTAAATACTTAAACCGTTGGGCAAATTACTTAATGAGCTGCTGCTATTCTGTTCTGGGGTCAAACAGTCTAACCAACCATGATCAATTAAGGAAGATTATCTTAATGTTCATTAACAGCACTCTCTAGATTACTCTTTCTCTCCCCACTAATTAGTCAGCTGATAATGAGCATTTACTCCTTCAGTTAAACCAGCCAAATTAATAAATCAATCAACCAATCATGTCATTGCTGGAAAAACTGTTCTTCTCCCTGCTGTTGTCAGCTGTAGTTTCAGTGCAAAATCATTGTGACCCTACTCCACCTCATTCGCCTCCAGTTCATCATATCCACTCCCCAAGTCTGCTTACTAGTCCACCTCATGACATCCAGATGTTCAGCCATTATTTTCATCCCATCACTAACACCAGCGTTTAGTACTACTCAGTGCTTCACCTTCCCTCTTAAAATATAATGGACATCACGTTGGGGCCTAGTCCCAAAAGACTCTTGTTGCTCATCCAGTGCACACATGGCATTAAATATGTATTCATTCAAGTCTCTCCCTGCAAGTCTTGCATGCCACACTCAGACAACTGTTACCTGCTATTTAGTTAAACCAGTTCAAGACCTGAATCAGATACAGGCTCAGAGCTACCACTGAGCCCAGAAGGCAAAAGCTCTGTGCACCAGGATCCTAGAGGAGCATGCCACTGCCAGGGGGAATTAATAAATGATTAAAATAAATAAATGATTAAAATAAATGAAAGCACACTAATACGTGCAGATTATCGCAGCAAAAACATCATCCGTGTTTTCAATGGATTACGTTCACTTGTGTTCCTTCTTCGACTGGCATCTGTTGGACTGTAGTTTCATATCCAGTGTTCAGCTCAGGTGGTGCATGTGGCTCAGGTGGTGCTCTGTCATTGCATGTGATGGCTGATATCCAGTCAGTGTTACCTTGCTCTGGGCTTTCAGTCCTTCTCCAACTGCTGCAATGTCCTCTGGTTTACACTCCTCTGTGCATGCTTTCATAATTTTGTCCATTTCTGCTGGTCAACGAGAGAGAAAGTCCAGTCCAGGTCTGTATTTCAGAGTGAAACGGAAATCTGCTAACTCAGACAATACCCAGCGATGTCCCACAGCATTTAGCTTTGCTGTCTTCATCACATATGTCACGGGATTATTATCGCTGTATACTGTGAAGTGAGAGGCATGAAAGAGATAATCAAGGAATCGCTCAGTCACTGCCCACTTGAGAGCTAGGATTCCAACTTCCCTGAGTGGAGCCTGTAGTTCTTCTCTGTTGGGGTGAGTGTTCATGATCCGTATCCTATCACTCTCAATACTCCTCCTCGACACTGACATAAAACAGCCCCAAGACCTTCCCTCTCAAGATCAGGATATACCATGATTGGAGTGTCTGACAGTATCAACTAACTTGTCTACCACTTGCTGATGTTGAGCCGTCCACTCTACTGGCTGAGATCGAAGCAGTTGGGGAGAGCGACATCCTTGACCCTTCTTTGTTTCTTTTCAGTTTTTGGGGTGGGGCAACAACTCATGGAGAGGTCTGGCACCTCTGTTCCATTTGCAGCAGATAGATCCAGTATATCATCGTCAAGGAGCCCCTGCACCGGTCAGATCTGTGTATCAGGTAAGTGTGTCTCTTTCCACTTTATATCCACAATGGACACTTGGGATTCTGAATCCCATAGAACTTTAGTCGAGATCCCTCCAAGATTGCACTGGACGAGACTCTTGCGTCCTGCTAGCTTAGCTGTCCTCTCTTGCTTTCTTGAAAGTGGGGCTTGACTCATTAGTGCAGTAGCATGGTTCAGCTTATCATTTGAGACCTCTATTTTACAAGTGTTGGCAGTGGTATCTTTTCTTCAGCCAATAGCCCAGTGTTCACTACTACCACACTTGTAACAGTGTGTACATCTCCCCTCTGGATTTGACTTAACAGACTCAGAGCATTTTCTTTGGTTTTGTTTAGTACCGTCAGGGGCATTTTGCTTAGCTTTGGTTGGTTTGTCTTCCTCTCTCTTTGTGTTAGCTTGGCTGAGACTAGCAACATGAGTGGTGAGACTCTGGGGAGCTTCATAGATTACTTTATTACCAGCATCAAGCTTCTCAAGTATCGGTTTGGGCTTAGAGGTGTGGCTTTTACTTAAATCACTAACCTGCTCAACTTCACTGCTTTCCTCTTCTTGAACCGTGGCCAATTTCACTCCCTTTTGCTTTTAACTTTTTAGCTTTTCATCTTGTAACCCCATTAATAACGACTGCAGGAACTGAGTCTGTATGAGTTCAGGGTTATATTTCAGTCCATATTTACCTCGCTCAGATGCAAACAGAACTTTCTGTCTGAGATCCATGGTGCAGATTAGGAACTGGACAGGGGTTTCTTTTTGCTCTTGAACAGCACGGGTGAGTGATGATCTACTGTAGCCTCTTTCTCTATGAAATAATTATTTCAAATATTTAGACAAATGTTTTGACTGGACATAACTGGATATGATATCAGCAAGAAATAAAGAATATTATTTCTAACCCTAACCCTTTGCACAACTATAACTGGCAGTCCCAATGTACCGTACAACAGCTGCCAGTGGATTGTCAAGTCACCTTTTTTTACACTGCTCCAGCCTCGTAGTATTCCATCATGCAAATAATGCGATAGTTTCAGAATTTGTTCATCATTTCAAGAATTAACATACTTTTACATATGTCAGAGGCTGCATGTACTGTATATCAATTAAATGTCAAAAAGTGACAACCAAATGAAGAGAACTGAGATATTACATGTTTAATCTTTGAAGGTATGTGGCTTTTGTAAAAGAGCATCTTAGTATAGTTGCAACACAAAGCAATGTGCATGCAAGTTGCAACTTGACTTAATCCAACGTCTCATAACAAAATATCATGGTTGATGAGTACAAGGGAGCCATGTATTGAAAGATGGAAGCTTATTGCTTGTAGAAATGTCTTTTTTACTCCCTTTGACAGATTAATGGAAAAAAGCAAAGCCAGAAAGTGTGATGAAAGTGAAAGAGAACCCCCTATCAATCCTCCTCAGCTCTACCCCTCCCTTCCCAAATTTAAGAGCCTTAGCATTTACAGCCAAGGGTTGAGCTCACATCTATGTTAATGGCATTTCAAAGTGAATCAGAGGTGTCATGGAGCATCTGAATATTAAAAAAAAAAAAAAGAGGAAAAGCCATTTTTGACATGGACTCAATCAAAGCTAGCTATGATCTTCAGCAGAATAGGTGAATATGCATTTAAGGCATGAAAACTAACATTTCAATTGAATCAACATCTATCATGTCACATCTAGTTCTTCACACTTGTGGATCAGGCATATGTTAGAATTTGCAGAGATTTTGTCAGACTTACTATTAAACTATTATTAGACTTACCATTAATGAACGGTCCGCTTTTACTTTGTAACTCTATTGATAGTTTAGGTCAAAATGTAGATGCGGGTATTGCAACTTTTCATTTCTATGCTGATGATACAGCAATATATTGTGCTGCTTCCTTAATTACATATGCTTTTGCTAAACTGCCTTTCTCAAATGCCAAGAAGAAGCCTGAGCAAAATGTGAATATTTTACTATTTTACCACTCAGGGAAATGTGTCAGAAGTTGTCTCCAGTTTAAATATCTCAGTATTTGGCTTTTGATGACTGGCTCACAAACATCAGATTAATAATCTGAGATTAAGATTAAATTTAAGGAATAAACCTTGCTTCTCTTTTTAGGCCAGTGGGAGGCTTCACTGCTACTTGTTCACTGGTTTGTTACCATGATTTGTTGTATATGAATGCATCTGACATTCCTTGCACATGTTGGATTGGTTACCAACAGATTTCTTTCTGTCTTTTCATAATAATAGAATACACCTGTAAATATGGTAAAAAGTCACTTCACACAAAATCTGCTGTAAGAGTACAAAGTCTTTAACTTTAAATGATAAGGATCCACCGTTTTCTTACACAATTGTACAATTTTTCAACAGTTACATTAATACAAAAGCCAAAACAATTGTAAAAGTCACAACATGAATGCAAAAGCCACAGTGGACTGGGCCATCTGCTCCCAGTCTTTATGTTAGTGACAGATGTTCTCCAGTCTGGAAAATGAAAACCAATGAGTCAATAAATACAAACACTGATTATTTCTGCCCATATATGAAAAAATACACATTTGCATTGGAAGAGCTCTATAGTAAATATACTTAAACTATACAGTTACAGTCACTCTGTCTCACGGGTACATCTTAGATTACGTTCACCTGATTGATTAATGTTAGCTGCATTAAGTGATGCTAACAATTACTGCATAGCAAACTTCATAACAGCCTAACATTACAGTGTAGATAAATATTAACAAGACTGCTCATTTGTGATAACAACATAGCGATGTAAACCCCCATGTCAACATCTGCTGTTGTTCACTTCCACTGTTGCTCATTCACTTCCGCAATCGCTCACTTCCATTGTGATGTTGTGGCTTTGGCATTTGTGTTGTGACATTGTCATTAGTATTGTGACCTTTTCTTTCACTGTTAAACTCGTGTTTGATGTTATATGGTTATCATCATGGTTATATTCATGTATGCTGAAAATGTATCAGAAAATTAAACAAATAAAAAAAACAATAAAAACCCAATTCTGAAAACAAAACACCGGTACATCTAGGGCTGCCCCCAGAAAGTTGGTGAGCCAGTCAGCCAAACACTGATTTTGTTAGTCAGACTTTATTACAAAAACAGAATAACACATAGAAGCTTACAAAAATACACAGGCATAATTATTCTTATTATTATAAGGGGAATCATAAATATACTTGTATATTGCCACATTAGTAAAAAAATAAATAATAATAATGGTGGTTAATTGATGAGATAAACTCTAATATGGGGCAATAAATCTTAATCTGGCCTAGGGCACCAAAATGTGTAGCACTGGCCCTGCTCTGATATCACAGATGACGAAGAACGGTGTGAAAATGTGAGTCTGAGGCTACAAGTAAAACATACTGATGTAGGCTGATATAGAAGCTTTGTGTGTCAAGGATTGGTTTTGTTGTGACATGTTATTATCATGTCGTAATGATTGAGATATGCAAACAGTGCACAGATTTTTTTCTGTCTTCCTTTTCTAATTATTCAATATGGATTTGAAGCATTATTAGGGATAAAATATGGTGCATCCCCTGGATGTACAGAGAGTGTGTTCTCTATATCCTTTGATTTTAATGTGCCAGAGACACAGGACGAGTACCTAACATCACTGTCCTCCCATGAAAGAGTATGAAGCTGACTAGGTTTAACTCTATTAAAGAGCAACAGCTCTTAAAAAATAAAAAACATTGCTATTGGCCTGCATTTTGAAAAGGCCAACACACAACACCTTCGAGACATGTGAGTGTCTGGTTTCATCATGTTGACTCTCGACATGCAGCACTCCAGGTACCAGTGCACAGTGGGATACAGTGGGTTTGGACTCAACTCGCCTCTGTCTTGTCAGTCTGTGACTCTCATTATGTAGCAACACTAAAAGAAATATATAATTTCCAACAAGCTCTTCCTCTTTCATCCCAGCTACGTTCAGTTTGAAAGGAACATTTATAACAATACTTTCTTTTCATTAATTTCTCTTATATTTCTCCTTGAAGGGCTGCCTAGCGCCCAAAGTCTTAACACAGTCATACAATTTCAACTGGCTTAACTGGAAAACTCTCTTCAATGAGGATGAATTCTAAAATACAAATACAAGCTGTGACTAGCACTGAACAATCATTTCAGTATCAACATCACAATGTATGTGCGCAGTCACATCACTGGAGTTATGTCAAGGAAGGCAAATTGTACATCTTTGCTGCTTCATACAAAGGAAAACTTGCATGCGATACTCAAACTCCCATGACTAATCTACAATAGAAGTCTCTTTGATCACATAATTTACTCTGATTTAAGAGTTCTTGGATACACCAAAGTTTGTTGCTTGTGTTTAACATGTAGGCTCTTGATGCACAGCAACCCACTCTTGATTAATTTGTCAAACAAAGCAGGGCCTACATAGAATGCACTCCTCTACAAACCATTGACTCTAAACATAGTGGACAGAGGCACAGGGATAACACCCATTGGTTTCTAAAGAGCCAGAATGAATGACTACAGTAGCTGCTGTCCAGCTGCTGTCTGATGGTTAATGATAAAAGGGTTGCTTGTTAATCCAAAAAAGCATCTGTCCCTCCACTCAGGTCTGTTAACTGCATAGCAAGCCATTTGTCCAATATTTGCATTAAAATTCTCCAAAAGGAACCAGCAACACAAACACGGCCAACAGGTCACGTTCAGACACTGGAATTTGCAGAGGTGAAGCCGAGCAGATAACTTGTGGCTAACTGTCACTTAAAGCAGTCATGCCTTTAATTATGCATAAAACTAACCCCTTGAGTGGCCATTCAAGGAACTGCAGTTTGTGGTACTATTTGTCAGCCCTGAAGGTTGCTGCTGGCGACAAACTCACTTCAATTATTCTAGAATGATCAATTATTTCCAAATATCAAATCAGCAAATTATCTGGTGGAAATTCCTATATTTTGTTTATATGGCAATATCATGCAGCTCTGATGTGCACAAAAAGTCAGAAAAATACATTGTCATTAAGCCAACTGTTAGTTCTCTGACATCATGATAATGTCAGCCAGAAGGCATTAGCTAACTTTCTTAGTACATTTGAAACTAGAACTAAAAGCACACTTCCTCTTTCAGAAGAGAAAAATATTCACAAAATCAATAAAAAATAAAAATGTCTAAAAAAGTCTGAAAGTTCTCACTGTTAATCAATACAAATTCCCCTGGATATAACAACAACAAACCCCACTTTCAGAGCTTCTGATCCTCAGTAGACCGACTGAGTTGGCCTCATGTTCTAGATGAAGATATAACAGCACTTGGACAACCTTGATCGATGCATTACATGACAGACAAGACAAGACTCAGCTATGGAAATAATAGTATTTCTGTGAGTTGTATCCTCATAAGAAAAAGGAAAACAGTGTTTCCCTTTTTCTATCTGTGGTTTGTTTCAAAGTCAGCAGACAAAAAAGTGATTCAAAATATCCAGCGGAGTTGGAACGGGAGAAGTATTTCACAGATCTCCAGAATCAGAATATTAATGATACTTTGAAGCCCCCAGCCAGAAACAATGATCTACGAATTCAATATGCTCATATAATTCCCTTAGCCAAAGCCAATGGATAAAGTAGAAGGCATATGTAGCGACATGTATTTATTCAATGAAATGCCATTCTGAAACAGGGCTGTAAAAACCAAATAGCCAGAAAGACAGAAAAGTTATTAGACAGTTAATAATGCCATGATAACCATCTGTGTTGTGGGAATGTTTTTCTAATCCATATCACAGTTTAATGGTGGCCTCCTCCAGAGAACACAACTGTCTCTCATCTCATTCGCTGCTGCCTTTGTTCTCAAGTTGATATATATCTTATTTAACAGTTCATGATTATTTCTGTGAGCACATAGCAGATTTTTATTAATGTTTTTTCCCCTAGTTTGGAGACAGTTCTAATGGTGAAAATGTCCCATTTCAATTTACTCAGTGCAACATCACAGCTGAAAAGTTGGGAAATACAATCTCTTACAGCAACAGAAGCATAGTCATTCCCAAAAGGAAAAGACCAAATGTATTTTTGTTTTCGGGTCAAAATAATTTTCAATCGAGTGCTAGGGGCCAATGCTATGTTAGCTATTTTCAAAACACTAAAAAGGCTCGACACAAACTTTGCTCGTAGTATCACCAGGGTCTCTACACATGAACTCGAGCATTGATAACATTGTTTGTGTACACAGAGTGTACTAAAAAGAAAGTTTTTGAACAACTCACGGTATTGTTTCTTATGAGGCTTTTTCAACTTCAAGGTCAAGATTGTTTTTCGCTGACGAAAAAAACAACAAATTATCTGTGCATTTATATGGAACTAAGCTTTAGGAGTGTTCCACCTTAACTGTCCTCCATGTTACGTCGCATTCGGAGATCGACACTTCTCGACTGGCAGGATGGCGGCTAGCGGAACAAGCAACTGGTAACGTGAGTTGTTCTTTTTAGGAAACTGTGTACACAAACAATCACTGCATGAAAAGTGGGATTTTCATCATTTATCGGCACTGTAGATTGTCGTGAAACTTCAGCTTTACAACTGCACGCGGCAATTTACAGGGAACTCCGAAAACTGCCGGAAATTGACGTGTACCTTGCTTGGCAGTTGTCCCCCCATGACCCCCCTCCCCCTAATTCTAGGGGAGGCTTTAACATGTAAATGAAAATGCTGTGGGCTATACAAATGCAAATCAAGGTAGCAGGGGGAGTTTTACCCCAGGTGACATTTTTTCTAAAAGGTATTAACTTCATTTTAAGAAAATCTCTGGTATAAATAGATCAGGCTCAGTATAGCCTAATTATAGACTCTATAATAGACAATTTTAGCTTGAATTGATTTATTTAATTCCAGCTAATTATTAGTTCCAGCACATGTAGGGGTGAGGGGAAATGAGAGGGTGGATGAGTTGGCAAAGAAGGCTTTAAAGAAAGGAAATATAGAAATGCAAATTAATATCAGTAAAGCAGAGGTTAAATGTGTAATCTGGGAGAAAACAAACAAATGTGGCAAGAAAGGTGGGATAGAGAGGAGAAAGGGAGACATCTATATCAGATTCAGAAGAGTGTCAAAGTAAATAGGGTCGGTAGTGGAAACAGGAGAGAGGAAACTGTTAACAAGGCTAAGGTATGGGCATTGTGCACTAAACAAAACACTGAAAATGATAGGGAAACATCAAACCGGCTTGTGTGAGGGATGTCAGGAAGACAAGTCAGTGGAGCATGTACTTCTACATTGTAGGAAGTATAGGGCACAGAGAGAGATGATGAGGAATAATCTGAGGGAAATAGGGGTGCAAGAATTCACATATGGGTGAGAGCGCAGAGGTCCGGGTACTGTTAGCTTTCTTGAGGAATACAGGGATTTTTCATAGGATATAGGGTGACTGACTTGGATGTAGTTTAGGGTGTGTGTTTTATTTATTTATGTTTATTTGTTTAGGGGTTTGTTTTGTTTTTGAAGGGAATTAGATTGTAAGTCTATTGTTTGATCCACACTCCGG